>JAYRBW010153686.1:0-35827 GCA_036023295.1 Invenusta paracnida | reverse complement strand
TTACACATAGACCCTTTGTGTAGCCAAAGAAATGTAGGACGGTCTGGAATGAAACCATAAACGTTCTGTCTGAGATTGGTTTCATCAAGCCGTAGGCATCTCCACTTGATGCTGCATCCCATCCAGCTTCAGTAGAACCAATAATTTCGTGGGTATTGAGAATTGGCTTGTATAGGAGATTGAATTCATGTAAGGTTGAGTACTTTTCAGCCCACCTAGTCTGGCAAAATATCTTCAATTTTTTTAACGATGATCTTTTTCTCTTCTGTCCTGTCATCATTAGTAGTTTTGATTTCTTATTCCAGACAACGAGTCCACTTTGGTGAATATTTAAAAATATTCCCAACTGAGTCAAACTGTCTAACATCAGCGTGATTTCTTTGACTTTGCAACAGTTGCTGAGAGCCAAATTTAAGTCATGACTGGAGAAATAGTGATATGTGGCTTTTGGAGACTCATTTGAAAATAATGCAGTGCATTCTTTTGTTCCTGACATGTTCGCAGCTCCAACCATAGTCTGTGAACGGCACGATGCCATATCAAGACCTGAGGCTTTCAATGTTCGATGACATGCTGACAAATGGCTGCCCGTTATTTTTTCACATGGAATGAATCTCAAGAGACGCTCAACAGGTCTGTTATCTACAACATATCTCACCACTAAACTAAACTGTTCCCAGTTGCTTGCATCTGTCACCAAGTCCAATTGAATTCCATAAAAAGGTCCAATAATTTGTGATTTGATTTCTCACACAATATGGTCTTGAATATATTCTTTGGTGCACAATAGCAGTTCATTTTGAGAGGTTTTAGAGGTATAAGTCGCATGTCTTAAGACGGTGTCCCCAGCATCTACTCGAAAATACAGAAGAGCCAGAAAATTCCCTTGGCTGAGATCGATGCTTGACTATCGTCCCGGTGTCCTCGCAATGCAATACCCTGTCTTCCGCAACATATTACACTCTTGACAATGGATGTCAATACCTCCATGTTTTTAAACACCCGTTCCGTGCTCTCTGTTGAAATGGCGACATCAATTCTGTGGTGGATGTTATCAAAAGTCCTTTGAAATTTGGTTAATTTTGCGGCAGAATTCAAATGATACTTACATTTATAATGTTATTTAATATCGTCTGCGCATCTTTCCAATTATTATAGCCTTTGATGATAAAATTCTGAGGACGACGATGTGACAAATCAGGAAACAGTGCACAAGCTAAACAAAACAGACCATGGGATTTTTCAGAATAAAAAGAAAAGGAAATTTGATGAACCATTCTCGAACACAGTAACGATTCCCATAGCCCTTCTTCTTGTTTTGTTTAAGAATATATTTATTAGGTGGAAACTTGAATGATGGTGGAGCCTCTCGATTAGTGATTAGTAAATATACTTGAAGATGCTGATAAACGATTGAACTGGTTTAGCATGTTACTAGATTGTTTTGAAAAGTATGTAGAAAACTGCAATAAAACAAAAATAAAATTTATTTTTGAGCAATTGAAATTGTCCAGAAGAAGTAAATTTACCAGAAATTATTCGTCAGATAATTTTATATTTTGTACCTCATTTACTCTTCCAGTTCTGGAACATACAGACGAATTATTGAAAATGACACAATTAGCTTACCTTCAGAAAAAAACTTACCCGGATTACAAGATCTATAGTATAGATGGTAAACCTGAAGAGACAGATGCGAAATACCTTAAAATATGATGTGCGAATCTGAATAATTTTGAAAGAGATGTTATTCTAATGATGGAGGAAGTGCACGTTAGTAAACATATTGAGTACTCTGCTGAAAGAGTTATTGGTCTTACTGATTCTAATAGGGTTGCTTCTTCTGTGCTAGCTCTGATGATAAAATCAATTGGTGGAAAATACAAGGATATCGTTTCAATGTACCCTTGTACTAAATCCAAAGGCAACACATTTGTATGACTGTCTCAAAGATACATAGAAATTCACCACTGAGACTGGCTACAACGTAGTTGTTATTTCGGTTGATAAGTATACAACAAATAGGTCACTGTATAAGCAGCTGCTGTGTGAGGGGAATCTTAAGTCATCCATGTCTCATTCTCTTGATTCTAGGAAATATTTTTTTCTGATATTTGATCCGACACACGTCGTCAAAAACATTTTCAACAACTTTCAATGTCGTGAAAATTTAAATGCCCTCAATACCTCCCTTTATTGGACGAAAAGCGTGTTCCCCAAATATTCAAAATTTAAGAGACCTAGAACATTTAGAATATTCAAAACCTCTCAAATTGAAGACGGCTGTGTTAGATCCAACTAGCTTAAAAAAACCTCGGTTAAACCATCCATGGCTGTATTCCATTAATCTACGAGTTCCGCACTTGAATTTTATTCCGAGCTTGACAAATCCCAACAAGACTAGAAGCAAACAGCGACATCTTTAACTTTAGTCCGAACGTTATGGAATGTTTTTTAATGTTAAGACTTCATCAATCGGAAAGAGAAAGTTGGACATAACTAGAGATCCAGTACGGTCGACTAGTGACAAGAAGCTCTCTTACCTCAAAAAAATTGCTAATTTTTTAACAGTATTGGAAGATAGTAAGCTTCCTGGTTCATCCCATAAAACATTTCTAGCCTTACGTCACACGTGCTTGGCTATTGCTGAAGCCACCAGATATCTCTTGGATATTTGCGGTTTCCATTATGTTTTGTTGGGAAGTCTACAATCTGATGCAATTGAAGGACGATTTGGGTGGTTTTGACAAATATCTGGAGCCAATTATTACATTTCTGTGAAACAAATTTCAGACAGCGAACGTAAAACAAAGGTGAAGTCCATCCTAAAATACTGCGAAATTGACATAGCAAATTCAAAATTCGGAACCACAAACCTAATATGGTGTCTAAGGCATTTGAAATTGCAAAAAAATCTGAAACTAAATGTTGAGCCTAAAATGGAATATCTCAACATAATTCTGTACGTGGCAGGATACATTTGTCGCTCGATTGCAAAATCCAATAATTGCAGATCGTGTGAAATGGCGATGATTTCTTCTTCAGATGAAAACAATGATAAAATATCTGAAAAATACACAAGTGACATCAATCGAGGAGGTTTGTCATTTCTAACTGAACTAGTGTTCCTTCTTTGTTGCAAAACATGGTTCATCTTTTCGAATTGAAATGCCTTCCTACATTTTTCATACTGAATCGGGCTATCATAGAATTTTATTCGAAAGTATCATGTCTATTATCATTGAAGACGATTCAGAATTGATGCTGGTCATGCACATGACTCACTGCGAAAATAGACACTCTATTGTCAAACGCATCGTACGTAAGATATTTAATTGTTTTTCCAAAAATCTTGTTGGTGAACTCACACCAAGACCCGTAGAGAAAACTAGTGACATCAAAATCCGAGAGAAAGCTCTAAAAATCAGCCAACTTAAGATTTTATAATAATTGTATAAATTATTCAAATTGTACTTTTATTATTTGTATAGGTATATCAATTATTCTTGGACTTCAACCAACTTTTGTATATATTTCTTTCAATATATTTTTAATAAACATTTGTATATATAAATTATTCTTGGACTTCAACCAACTTTTGTATAAATGGCTTTCAATATATTTTTAATAAACATTTGTATATATAAATTATTTTTGGACTTCAACCAACTTTTGTATAAGTGGCTTTCAATATATTTTTAATAAACATTAGTATATATCAATTATTCTTGGACTTTATCCAACTTTTGTATAAATGGCTTTCAATATATTTTTAATAAATATTTATAATTATTCTCGGACTTCAGCCGACTTTTCTATATATTACCGTTTCAACAAAAGGTATCTCGGTTGTATTAAAATATGTCGTTTAACATCTATTTTCTAAATAAAACTTGATAGTATCGCTAGTATACAATGCTAATAGCCAATGGCCTCATCTCGTATCGCTCAAATTTAGCCTTCCCGTCCACATAGTATCTAGAAGTCCTTGTATTACTGTATTAGTTTAATTGATAACTATAACTCCTAATAGTATTACTTAATAAAATATACTTCTTTATAATTATATATCTCGATTTGTAATTCCTGGCCTCATTCGTGAACTTCGGCAAGTGTGGAACGAAAATCCCCTACTCTCAGTGAAAAAATATTAAAAATCAGTCCAGTAGTTCTCTTTAAACTTGCTAAACATCTAACAATACCTCTTGACTTCTGTTGACCTGATGTGGTCATATCCTTATTTTAATTGATCTTTGTGATTAATCCCACCCTACTGTTATATCCTATTATTAGAATCCAACTGTACTCTTATATATTAACGATTATTCCGTGCCAACTTAACTCTTTTTTGGCTATTCAATAAATGTTTACAATTACATGGAATTTCTAACCTGACTTCTTAAATTTTAAAAGATTTTGGTCATATTAGACTATTTTCAATATCATGCACATAGAGTAATTAAACATAGTTTGAACTCTCATCGCTTTTGTATACAGCTTAAATACTATTATTACTTATTAGTATTACTAAGTAAATTACCACCAAATCACCACCAATCAATTATCTACTGATATAAAAATACCAACAAGGATAATAAATAATTCAGCTACTTTAACTGATCACATCTTTACTATACCAAAATACATGAAAAAGCACAACCAGTTCTCAGGCGTACTAATGATTTGACATCAGTGATCATTATGCTCAATTTCTCATTCTAAAATCAATACAATTGATTATAGTAAGAGACCTATGATAAGAATATTTTGTGAAAAAAATATAATAAAATACAAAGTAAGAATTTTAGCAGCAGAATTTAGTGAAATAACTGATAGTAGTCCAGTTGATATCGTCTGCAACAAATTCATCGCAAAATTTCATACTAAATTTATATGATGAATGCTTCCCTGAAGTAAAAATGTCTAGAAAACAATACAAAAATAGTCATGGATAACAAACTGTATAATCAAGTCATGTAAAATGAAAACAAAACTATTTAAGATGTGGAAAAATAAGGACATAAATAGTGAATTAATGTATAAACAATAACAAAAAATGTATAACAAATGCATAAAAGAAGCTGAAAACTCATACTATAAAAATAAAATAGTTACAGATAAAAAATGTATGCAAAAAATCCAGAAAACTGTCAATGAAATTACTAAACCAAAAATCAAAGAAAATTAGATGACTATTAAAAAAAATTGAACTAAAATTGAAGATAAAAAAGAAATAGTTCAAGAAATAAATATATATTTTGCTACAATTGGACAAGGTTATTAAAAATGCAATCAAAGATGACCATAGCAAAGCTCTTAGAAACATAACTACACATCATTCTATTTATATGGAAAAAGTGACTGACAAATAAGTTATGAAAATAATAGACAAACTACCAAATAAGAAATCCTGTGGATTAGACAAAAATGTCTAATATTGCTTATAAATTAACAGGAAATCGAAAGGAATTCGAAAGGAATTAAGCTTTCTTATAATTCTGAAAATACCCCAATTGTTTTAATTAGGAATAATTAAACCCATCCCCAAGACTGGAGATAAAACCAAACCTGAAAACTATAGACCCATATCACTTCTACCAACACTATCAAAATATTTGAAGGGTCTGTTAGAAAGAGAATCAAATTTTTTTAAACAAAATACAACCTAATAATTGATAATCAATTTGGTTTTAGAGAAAATCACTCAACAATGGATGCAATAAAAGCAGTAATAAACTCCATCTATAGAAAAATTAGATATTAAAATGGAAGTATTAACTATATCTATTGATTTAAAAAAGGCATTTGACACAATCTGTCATGAACCATTATTAGAAAAACCAAATAACATAGAAATTAGGGGGCCATATCTAAAATTGATCAAAAGCTATTTCACAAATAGACAACAAATAACACTAGATAATGACACACAATCATCTTCACTATTAGTAAAAGTAGGATTACCTAAAAAATACCTCCTTTGTTCTACCTTACCACAAACACATCCATTATACATCCTCCAAAATAATATTTTCATTCAATAATACTGTAACCTAATCATTTACATATTATCAAATTTTAGCATTACACATGTACTTAAGACAGAATTTTACTATATAAAGTATACAAAGTATGTAACTGTATTTGATGTACTTATACCTAATTCATGTTTTGTACTTAAATAAATATATTATTATTATTATTATATAACTGATAAATCCAATACAGAGAATTTATTCGAGACTAAATGCAGACAATGAAGAATCTGGAAAATAACTCAAAAATCCTTCCTACAATTGTTGATGAAATGTTGTATTGTGCACAACAGAAAATCCAACTAACAATGAAGGGAACATTATTGCAATGATTTGTCTTTTGGCAGAAAAAAATCCACCTTTACAGGATCACTTAATTAATGGACCAAAAATTCACTGTATACAAGCAAGACTAATCAAAATGAAATTGTTAGTATTGCTGCTAACCTCATTTGTGATCATTTCAGAAGGTGCTTGAAAGAATGCCCACATTTTTTCATAATTGCTGATGTAAAAACCTCTTTTGGTTGGTATATAATTTCTGGACACATTAGATGAAAAGCCAAAAAGTATGGAAGTTTTGCTTGATTTTAGAATGGCAGTAGGAATAACAGGAAAGTCTATTGCTGAGTTAATAAATCTTATCCTAGAAAAACAAAACATCAACATAAAGGACAGTAAAGGCCAAGCATATGATACAACTGCATCCATGAGTTAACACAAAAAGGGCATACAGGCATATACTGTATACAGGCATTTATAAAAAATGATGCGCCACTATCTGAATATCAAGGGTGTGTCCTATACTCTCTCAATCTAGTGATATATCATGGGTGTAATATTGCTTCTACAAGAAAGATGATGGACTCTTGTTGGGAACTATATTCTTTCTTTAACAATTCTCTAAAATGACAATGCTTTTTTGAAATGGTTATTTCAGTTTCACCCTCAAAATTAAGAAAAGATGTTTTTTGTAAAACTGGATTGAAAGATAATACATTTAGTAAAATAAATGAGCTATACATTTACATAGTTTGGATGCTCCAGCAAATTTGTATGCCATATGATATCTCACTCTTTATAAGGATGGGGGAACCTAGAACTGGGATGCAGAAACTAGATCCAAGGATAATGGGTTACACTACACATTTACCAGCAATGATCACATTGCCACCTTCATTATAGCAAAAGAAAGCTTAGAGCCAATGCAACCAATTGTGTCATGCCTGCAGGGAGAATTAATGGAAGTGTACCTTAGCTTCCAATAGGTCGATGAAATTTACAACTTCTATTTATCAATCTGTATAAATGTATATGAATGGTATAAAGAACTTTTCTGCAAAGTGAATAAACTTGCAAAGTTGGTTGGCTGTACCTGCTATGTCCCCTTCTGAATACTAAAAAAACTGAACATAGTGAATCCATTTCTGGACAAGCTTTGTTCAGAGCTTACTGAACAAGTTTTGCCAAATAAAAGGGCTCACTTTGAATTATGTGCCTTTATGCCTAAACTTTGTCACTAGAAATAAGAATGATCTTGAAAGCATTGCAATAGAGCAATCAAACAAATGGTATCAAGTGTACTGCCAAACCCCAATGCCTATCACTTTGAATTGTTACAATGGAAACACCTTATTGTTGAAGTTAGACTTTGCTCAAAATCTGTGACTGATCTTCTTCAGAATCACACTGAGCCTACATTTTTTCACAACATTAGAGAATTGCTAAGGATTTTGGGTACTTGCCCATTGGAAGTTGTGAAGCAGAGAGCTCATTCTCTCATATACAACATATTCATTCATTTTTGCACACCTCTATGTCAACTGAGAGGCTGTCTGATTTATGTGTTATTGCAATGCATCACACAAGTATACCATTCACAACTCAATAAATTGTTAAAAAGTGTATTGCTGTACATGTGAAGATGCAGAGAAAATCAATTTTAGTTCACAATAGACTATTCTAGCTTTTTGTTGTCTTAGTTGTGTATTTGTCACATGTACATATGGAATTGACTGTATCTCCTGCTATGCTAATGCATAGAACTCACTTTTTAACATATAGAACATACCAGTTTTTGTTAATTAATCCACACTGTACTTATTACTTCATAGATCATATTCCAGTTTGTACATACAGTATTGATATTCACTAACACTAAGAATATGATATGTATATTTGTTTATTATAATAAATCTGTTACTCCATGCTTTATTATATCAATGTTTTAATAAAATAATAATGACAAATTACAGATATGGCTCACAAATATCTGCCCTTTTTAATACCTAGCCACTCCCCTTTTAAAATCCTGGATCCACCACTCTACTGATACTAGTTGCAAGCTAGTAAGGTGTCCTTAGAACTTACTATATTAGCATTAGAAATGTATATAATAATTATAAGTAATATTGTTGCAATATTTCATGAAATATACTGAAAGATTGAAAGGTTATATTCCTTAATCTTAACAATTTCTACCATCCATCTCTTCTTTTATATAATTTACCCCAATAATTCTCCTCTTTTAAATCATACTTACTGTGATTTCAACATTAATAAAGTTCTCTTACTATTTTTTATTTCATATTTATATTTTAAAATCTAACTCACTTAATTGTAATTATATTAACTGTCTTTCTCAACTCTCCCACCCCATTCATTTACTCTTCTATTCCCTTATAGTATTCCCTGCCCCTCTATGTTTGCTACATTTTGATATGTTTTATATTCATAGGTGCAATTTGTAATAAAACAATCACTATTTCTGATATATACCACATTGGTTTCCTTTGATATACTTATAAAAGATTGATATAGCTTAATGTTATTTAATTACTTTGTTATCAGTGATTCAGTGATCCCTTGAAAAATAGCTTTGATGTAGTGTATACTTTAACATAGTTTTGTCCCAGACAGTTAAGACTTTAAACTGGCAGCAGAAAATGGAAAATCAATATCAATAGAAATATTCTTTGAATCAAATTAATTTAAAACTCAGTTATTATTTTAAAAATCACAAGAAATATTATATAAAAAATGATTTCCTAATTGCAGTGCACTAGAAAAACAAACTGAAAGTACACCTATTCTGTGACTTTGGAACTTTGTTGGTAATCAAGACTTACAGGTGAGTCAGACAGTTGCAGTGAACCTTTCATAGAAATAATTTGGACTGTACTAAGAGAGTGAGAGAATATAGATATTTAGAATATACCAATATTCATAGATATGCTTATAAGTTGAAGGATTGATCCAGTAATTGACACTGTAATATATGTAGATACTTGTGGATAGAATATTTTTTATAAAGATTTTCTGGTGATAAATGATAGTGAAAAATTGTGTATAAAATGACTGTTTATTTGGAACCTTTGGCTATTAATCATAAAAATCAAGTACAACCTTTTATATAAATGACCATATATAAAATAGTTATGGAAATGCATGAATAATTGCGATTGGATAATTTCTTTATTTAACAACTATATGTATATATGTTTAATGATATATATTGGAAGAAATATAACTTTTTACTAATTACTGAATACTCAAAAGAAACAACATTTTTTAAGATTAAAGCTAAAGGAAATTTACTTTTAGATATTAAAATATGAATATTTAAAAATTCTATACTATGCCTGGCTATGGATTTGATTGATTTAATAAAAAATCTGATTTGGAATCAGAATGATAAAGTGAGTAAATAAGGAAACTTAATTATGCTTCTAGTAGTCTATATTTTTATATAGCTAAAATAAAATAATTAAATAGCTATTTGGACAACAATTGTACTTTATGTATTATTACCCATGCAATGATATAATATATTTATTAAAAATAATGATGATGTTAACTGATAGTGATATAGTATTTCAAAATCATGATTTTATGACATGTGCTATTGCTATAATTATATGATGTATTTTGTCATAAGACTGAGGACAGTCTTTTCAAGAGAGCCCACCATGTAAGTGATTGATTTAGTTTAATATTATTTAATTATTTTGTTATCAGTGATCCCTTGAACTATAGCTTTAGTTTAGTTTGATGTAGTGTATACTTAAACCTATGGCTATGTTATGTACTTGGTGTTAATGACTTTGTTAGTGGAACTGATTGATGCCCTGTAATTAACTCTTAGTGATTGAAGTTACAAGGAATTGATGTAATTATAAGTTATGTGTATTAACTGATGTAAATTATGTATATAACACATGCACTTTGGTATATATATACAGTCAGACCCACTTTATTAGTCACTCATATTTTTGTATATTTTTCAGCATTTCTTTCAATATGAACTAAATAACTTTTAATTATCATTTAATAACATGTCAAATACCACTAAACATGATTTGTATTTGAAAAGTAGAAAATAGCCAGTATACAGTAAAATAATTTGAACAGTTCAAATTTTATGAAATCTCATAAATATCAACACTTTGTATGTCCACCTTTTACTGAAATAAGAGCAGCAATTCAATCAGGCATAGAGTCTATAAGAAGCTGACAGGTGAGGGTTAGGGTTTAGTCTTGGCACCAGAAAATGATCAATGCTCCAATGATATAATTTTTTGTCTTGAGTGTCTGATGCTTGAGCCATTTCTTGACAATATCCCATAGCATTTCTATAGGGTTCATGTCTGGGCTGTTTCCTGGCCATTCAAGAACAGTGATGCTGTTCTGAACAGTGATTCACAATATTGCAGGCAACCAGCACCTTGGTAGGATATTATAGACCACACCATGACCTTGGTTGGAAACATCATAGTAGGTATTTTTGGCTTGAAGCCTGGAGGTAGTTCATTGAGAGTTTAGATGTATGACAGTGCCCCATCCTGCATGAACACCCAGTTATTGTCACCAAACCAATCATTTGCTTGAGGGATCAGCTGAGTTTTGATGACTTTGATGTATTTAACACTGTTTATAGTGCCTTCAATGACATGCAGGCAGGTGGCCAACACCTTAGTAGGATATTACTGAGATTTTAAAACTGTGATGCCTGTTTGTGCCAGATTTGCTGATTGCTGCCTTACTCATAGAATTTGGGCTGGCAGCCACAAGATGACATATTAAGTGGTCTGTTTCTTGAGAAGTATTTCTCTTTGGCCCACATTTACCATCTCTGTTGCTTGAAATTCCTGTATTCTTGACTTGTTGGACTGTTCTTTCTAATACATTGAAAAGCTGGACAGTGGCAGGAATTGTACTTCTTGATATAAATGCAACCAATATTTAATTTTTCAATTCGCTGCAGATATCACACTTGTGACCCGTTTCTTATGCCTTATGAGACTCACAATAAAAATGAAAGGTTAGTAGACTTTGCAAACTGCCACAATAAGTGTAATTCACTCATTGGTTGACTGGGAATAATAAAACTCATATGCACAGCCAAAAGTACAGGCCAATGCACACTAAACACAGCACTGCATGTCAAAAATGCAATCTATACTAAATACATGACACTTGGAGCAAAAGTTGATACACTCTCTGCAGAAAATCTATATTTAAACAGAAAAGAAGGAGGACAGTATACTGAGTCAGTGGGCCATGGTTAATATTGATTTTTGATGCATGTAAAGTTGAGAATTTTCATCATTGATTTTTGACATGTTTCACTGCACTGCTTTCACTTTCAGTGTTCATTACCCTATAAGATTTAATGCATTTTATTTTTAACTTTTTTTACACTCTGTGCTGCACCATGCTGCATTCAGTGTGAATAGGCCTTAACAGTGTCTACAAGTCTATCTGCATTGATTGTGCTTCTATTATTATGGTTCCCACAGAATTTTCAGAAAAAAATTCCCTGACTATTCCAAGTTTTCCCTGACCATATTTCTAAAAATCCAGAAAAAGTAAGCAAATATTATAACAATAGGAAATTAATAATGTACCATGTTTTTATTATGTTTCAATATTATATCAATATAAAAACACCCTATGCCTAATTATAAATAATGTCAATAAAACTTCTATACAAATATCATAACATATACAATACATATATATAAAGAATGACAATCATTGTTACTTAGATTATTATTTTTCTGGAAGAGGCAAAAATTTTTAAATATAAGTATTATATAATATATACAACCTTTTTTGAAAATTACCAAACTTGACCAAAATTCCCTGACCTTTTCTTCAAATCACCTAAAATGACCAAAATTCCCTGACTTTTCCAGGTTTTCCAGAAGAGTGGGAACCATGCAATTTAAACCATGCTTATTAAGAAAATCTTCTGAACAGACGACATTGTCAGATGCCATATGTTTGCTTGTTTGTGATTTTTTTTAGGCTTGATGAAGAAAGAACTGCACTGTAACAACCTCATTTGTTTGTCATGCAAGACATGGATCATGATTGATTTCTTCTCAAACCTCAATACATACTCTTTGACCAGAGGTAAAATCGTTTCCAAGAAGTGCAGTGTAAGCATTGTTCATTTATTAAAGTTGAAAAGGAAAAGAACAATTTTGGCTTTTCTCTGTTTGCCTTGGTCTGTCAGCGCCTTTTTCTTGAGAATATTGTGCATTTCCCATATGCAGGAGTACAATCCATTTTTCGTATTATATCCAGAATGTGCAGCTTGTACAATGCCATATCACCAGAAGACAGAAAAGGAAAGTAAAACAGGTTATAGACATCAACGAGTCGGAAAACATCTACTGTGACATAGTAAATTGACAACTATCGATGGGGCACGTACTTTTCAGTGAGGCATAGTATATTTTACACCCAAAATCAAACAAATAACTTTTAGCATTTCTCGTAAATCGGAAGACCACTTGAAATCATTATGGATGATTGAAAAAGATTGGAATGTAGAAATGATTACAAAAAAGTTTAGCTGCATTGTGTGCATGGTGACATGTGTCCCCATCTATATCAAAGAGATGAGGTGCCACAGTTTCCCTCAATCTAACCTCAAGGCCACTTTTGACACCTCTAATTACAGAACAATAATCCATTAGGATAGAGATAAAATTTGACTACTTCAAACCTTTTGATTCAAAGAGACTAATCAATGTATCATACTGATACTGACTGTTGACGTGCGTCAAACAAATCGAAGCTAAATGGTACACAACAATTTTGATTCTTCCTCCCGAAAGTAACTAACTAAAATAGTCAATACCTTTTCGTTGTTACCACATGTTGCTTCGTCTAAATTTAAGGAGAAAAATAGACCATGAAGAAGAGATTCTTCATATGATTTTGCAACTCCAAATCTAGTTTTGTAAGAAGCGCAAGTACAATCAATAGAATGGGCATTGAGTGCTTAATACAACAAACAGAAATGAGAGTTTAAATTAGAAGCTGAAACAGGTCATCAGGCATTTTTTGGTTTTATTGATAAACTGCTGACGACCATAACAGTATTTAGGGAAGAACGTGACTTACTTAGATGTTATCTCATTTTGATTTTTTTTACTCAAAACGAAATTAACTTTTTAAAACACTATCTTTTATATGTTTAAATTACTCAGGTAACACCTAAATAAAACAAAAAAATACCTCAAACAAGCAAACATCTGGCATCTGACAATGTTGTCTGCTCAATTGCAATTTCATGTTGCAAAGTAATTTACTCAATGACAGAAATATCAAATAGATTGGACTAAATTATACTTCAGATTAATTCTGAAGTAACACTTGAGTAAGCTGTAGCACAAAGTAGCACCTGAGTAAACTTTACATTAACATTGGAGTTACTTTAATATTTCAGTCATTACCTGCGTAGCATTTACTCTGGTGTTAAATCACTCATTGTGTTTGATTAATTTTATTATTGTGTTTTAATAATTGCAATATAAAATCTAATCTGATTCTTCATAGACGATGACCATTTGGAGACCATCTTTACCTGTTTAACTGTTATTTGTTCATCTCTACAATCGCCTGTTTGTAATAATCCTGTGACAAACGTTTCTACAGGGACAAGGCAGGACATTAGTTGGGAACTGCTGGGCACAAGGCAGAAACATCAGCACAAACAGAGGTAACAAGGCAGGACAACAGACAAGAACTATCAGGCACAAGGCAGGACATAAGTTGGGAACTGCTAGAGACAAGGCAGGACATCAGTTGGCTTCAATGAAACCATAATCCAATAAAGTAAATATGGCTGGAATTTTGCATGAGTTGGGGTGTCCACAAGAAAATAATAATTCAACATTAATTAAATTATTGTGCACAAACTATGCAGTTAATAATGAAAATATTATTTATTACACCAGTTGAATGCTAAATCTGCATCCCTTGTGCCCTAAAACTGAAACACCTATATTGCTTCCATTGTCTTCAATTGAAGATGCTTATTTATTAAATACATGGTTTATACAATTAAATCAAACTTGGTACTGTCAATATTTCAACAGTATTGTTGACAAAACTGTATGCTGCTGTTTAGTGTTAAATGTGCTTCCAAAATTAATTAGGCAGGATTGGACAAAACAACAATTAAAAAACATCCTCTAAAATTTCCTTTTGTCAAAGCTAGTGTTCAAACTACTTTTCCTAGTGTTTCTGATGATGCAGTCATCAATGCCATGATGGCTTAAAAAGGCACCTAATGTCAAACAATAATGCCTTACCATTATCTTTTGAAACATACTTTTTTGTATTTTACTAGCACCTAATGTCAAACAATAATGCCTTACCTTTATCTTTTGAAACCTACTTTTTTGTATTTTACCAATCTATTTTGTGCAATTTAAATTGTAAATTAACATTTTATTATTACATTATTAATAGCTCTGTAATAAATTTGTCATTCCAAGATAATTACAGTATTACAATGTAGTAAACTGTAAATGAATAGTATATATATATATGTTTTTTATATCATATGTCTAGTACACCTTTGTTACATCTACAAATTGAACATAATATATTCTTCTTCAATGCTACAGAGTAACTCTTGATGTATGCATTTAAAAGTACAGTAGAATTAGCCTATATTGTATTCCAATATTTCACATAAAAAATACAATATAGACAAACTTGTATATTTTTCAATTTCAAACTTTATTAAAATTGGTTAAGTTAGTTATGATTAATGATAATATTATATTATATAAAAAGATTTGTAGATATGCTTAGCAACAAAAATTATTTAATGATTGAAACTGATGATAAATTTTATATTTTATTAACTATTAAGAGTAGAAGGGCCAAGGGCAAAAATCATTGTTAGACTGCCAAGGGAATACTCACTTTTTAGAAATGACGAAAATCAAGAAAACATTCACAAAATTGATTACATTTACATCCTAGTATCCTAAATTATGAGAGAATTCCAATCTAATTGATCCCATCATCACTCTCATTGCTTTTATGGTCTAACAGGGCCATCCAGAAGTCCCCTATAGGAGCGTTTGTGACCTAAATGACTTGTTGTGACATCAAAAGTAAAAATCAATATCCTAAAAATATTTGTGACAGGATACTCACACTATACTGTATGACCTAAACAACTAGATAAGACATCTATTTGCTTCCAATTTTATCCACCAGTTCAATAATGTCAGCTAATTATACACCTAGCTTATGTTTTGAATCCCAAATATTTGATTTGGAAATTTAAATTTTAAATCTGTTTGGATTTTTCAGTGGCTGTATACTATATAAATACTACAATGTAAACTGCTTCTGGAAAGTTGGCTTCTGGCTCACTGATGCCCAGCAAGAAGAAGTGGAACCTCACATGGACTTTGGCAACATCTGGGAACAATTTCAGACTAATGGTCTAGTACCCATAGACTTGCAGTTTGATGACTATGTTAAAACAGATGCCAAATTAGTCTGCACAGATATGATTGATGAAAACACTATTCTTGAACAATACATCACAGTTGATGCTTCCAGGCCTGGTGATGATCAAGAAGATGATGACTCAGAAGAGCTACCTCCTTTACCTACATTGAAGGAAGGTTTGAAACTGGCTGCAGATAAGAAACATTGTTTTGCAACACTGGACAATAGTGGTCCAATTTACTTATCATATTTAATAAAGTTGAATAACACATTATTGCTAAGTTAATATCTAAAAAAAATAATTAACAATTGATCAGTTTTTGAAGTAAATCTCACTCATTCAGATTAAATATGTACATAACTTGTAGAGCATACTGTACATAAAAATTCAGCTGTAGATGTTGTCTGCAATTTTTAAAGATAAACTTGTATTATCTCTAAAAGTGTCAACACAGCTGCTATAGTCAAGGTGGGCCTAAAAGGGTTAACTGGGCACTGCCTGACTAAGACTTAAAAGTGAAGTAAGTAAGTTATTACTATTAGTTCAAGTTATAGTTAATTTTAATATTTAACAGTCATACTATAGAGTATAGGACAGCTGACTATGAGGATATATTATATGTGTAGATCATATATCACTATCAGGCAGCTGGAGAAGGAAAATAAATACTGTTAAAAGTAATGCTTCTAGTTCTAACTTTGTTTTATAAAATATGAAATAATTTTGATATCTGATTCTGAATACTATAGTGAATACTGTAAATAAAATATATTGTAAAATATTCAATTTCAAGGCAGCTGGAATATAAAAACAAATTAAACTTTATCAGCACTATATTGAGCACAGCATGTTGATAATAAAAACACTCTTTTTATTAAATTTAATTAAACTTAAATGTATAAAAACAGTTAGCAGCATGTTGTTATAATGTAAATATAATATAAATTATATAAAATTAGTTTTTGTTATATAATTATTTTTCTGATAATGTTAACATATAAATAATCTTAAAAATATTTTTCTAGTATAGTACAATTAATTTACTGGTACTATACAAATAGTCACTTTTAAAAATATTGTGAAATAATTTTGATATCTGATTCTGAAAACTGTGAATATATAACTAAAAATGATTAAGTATACTGAATCTTTGACTTTTGTGATATATTTTACTTATATTATAAGTAAAATATATCACAAAAGTCAAAAAGTCAAGCTCCTTCCAATGCTCCTGTCCTGTCAGCTGAAATCATGATTCTTTGTGAAAACCCAACTACCATTTTTAATCACACAAGCCAGGCTATAAAAGGTAGGCGTTCATATGAACCAACTGGCATGGATATCAAACCATACAGAAAGAAACCAAGATTGTGTTTTTCAAACTTTCTAGCAGTCGATAATCAAAAGAGAATGAAGTATGAATTAAAGGAAGATAATGAAGCAAGGAAGAAAGATGTCTTATAGATGGCAGACATGAGCTTGAATCAAAACATGCCAATGTGGGTCACAACTGGAATCGAGGTAACAGAGTGCGCCGCAGGCGCACTCTGTTATCTCGATGGTACGCCAGGGGTCCAGGGGGCCAAGCCCCCTAGTGGGGTCTTTTTTTTTAATTTTTTCACTATTTTAGGGGTTCTAAAGCACCTGAGAATAGCTTAAAAACAGAGATAACTATATTTAAAATATAGTAAATTAAAAGACTTACGCGTTTTTGATAGCTATTTGAATACAAATTAAATTTCTGGGATGTAATGCATTAAAACAAACTACGTGTGAACACATGAAAAGACCGAGAAAAAGTAACCCGAGTCTCTATCCTATTTGTGATATCTTGTTATTCTTATTCTAAAGATTTGTTGTTACATAGTCAGTCGAATATACACTTTTATATTACTTCACGCGTTATAATCTCTGTTTTATATCTAATAATTTATTATATTTCTATATTTCACAATCATATATTTAGTTAAAGTGTATTTAAGTTTTGAGCTTCAAAAATATATTGAATGGATATTTTTGTTTTATTATATGAAAATTCTTTCACGCTTGACCTTTCCTTGTCGTAAACAAATAAAAAGTGACCTTCATTAGTGCGGTAGTTTCAAATTTTACGGAAAATAAAATAAATTCTTTTTTTATTATTCGATATGGCAAGTAACGTCGAGTTAGATTCTGACTCCAGCAATGAGAGTACAGCAACAGAAGCTTGCATGATAAATTCAAGTGTACAGGTAAACGTTTATGCTATATTTTATTCATATTTTATATTTTAATATTAATATAAAATTGTAATTTTAATACTTATTTTTGTTAAACAATATATAATTTTTTTTAAATAAGCTTATAGTAAAACTTCCCCTTTCGTTTTTTTTCATATGGTCTGAAATTTAATAAGGAATTCAAATCTGTTGACCAAATTACAATACACCTTGTGGTTTTCTTGTTATTCACTATTTTTCACAATAAAATGTCTCTGTCTTTTAAAAATGTTCAATTTTCATTTTCAAAAAAAATATTTTTTTATGCTTATACTGAAACTTCCCCTTTAGTTTTTTTTCATATTGACCAAATTACAAGACACCTTGTGGTTTTCTTATAAAACACTATTTTTCAAAATAGAATGTATTTTTCTCATAAAAATGTTCAATGTATATTATGTCCCTTTCACGAAATAATTATTTTTTATATGCTAATAATAAAACTTCCTCATGATTTGTTTTCATTTAAGAAAGTATAAGAATATATGATATCAATTTTTAAAATATAATGACTTAAGAAAACATTGTTTGTATAATATAAAACTATCTATTTTGTAGAAACCAAAGCAGTTAGCCCCAGAGTGGAAATTTATATTCACTGGGTGCACCAAAAATGCTAAGAAATCCCAGCTATACTGCCTTCCCTGCTTAAAGTCAGTAGCTAGGTCATCAGATAGCCAGGAAATAAAGCTCAAGAAGTTTCGATTTTGCCGTCTAGTTCGTCCTGATACATTCCATAAGAACCGGCATGTTGAGAGGTACCACAAAGATCAGTCTGAAGCAGCCGTGTTTGTGCCTGAAAATGGCAAAGAAATAGTTGATCTTTTGAAGACTAGTACGTTTATAATACAGTTAATTAAAGTGTTTGAGTGTCAGATCTTGGTAAATATAAAACTGAATGTAAAAAAGAATATAAAATTAAGTGATAACTGAACTGAATTGTTTATAACTGTTTATATCTTTAGTATGTATTTTCTGGTATTTATCAAATTTATTGAAATTTGAAATTATGAATTTGAAATATTTAATGTCAGTTGGCTATATTTGTTTTCAGTATTTGACATTTACTCACTATCTCTTTCAATTTCTTCATTTTTCTTAAGTTGCCTTCTACAGCTTCTTTCCTAGTTATTTTCTGACTTTAATTAATAAATATTTATAAAAATAGCATTTAAATATACCCAAAGTGTCTCCTATTATAACTTGTAGTCAATACACGCTCTGCATCATCTATGGCGGAAGAATCTGGTCCTCCTTGTAAAAGGGTTTGTTCAGAGTCTCCTTCGATTTCCCCAACCACAGCTTTGGAGATATTACCAACCTCTGATATTTCTCCAACCACAGCTTCGGAGTCCTCAACAATTGCCCCAACCACAGTCTTTCAGACATCTCCAGCAATACCAGTTTCCCCAACTACGGTTCCCAAGACTCCCTCAAGTCTAACTTGTCCTCTAAGTATATTGATACCGTCAGTATCAACACAATCCGCATCAACTATACCATCCGCATCATCATCAACATCTTCTATCCCTAATGATTTCTCGGCCCGGTTTTCCAAAATGGAGAAAGATATGCAGTCTATCAAGGAGAGCATGGCCAATCTAAGCATGTCTTCACGGCCTACTTCACAGCCTAACTATTCTCCAACAAGCAAAGTGGATTGGCTGGAATGCAAGAACATTTCAGAAGTCATTAGCAAAGTAAGATTTCCAAGTGTGTGAACACCAACAAAGTTAAATACTATTTAAATAGAGAGTGTTACTTTAAGATTTCTCATACATAAGTTTAAACTAACAGGATTTCGATTAATTGTTTTTTTAATAATAAGTTTCAATTTTGATTGTATATCATTTTCAGTCATATATTTGTTCAGCTCAAGTTATGTTTCTAAATAAAAAAAATTAACTGTATTTTTAGATGTGTGATGGTGTTTTGTCTGCTACAGTTGCTGATTCTGATGGGTCGCTAACACTCAAGTGCAATGTGTGCAGCAACTACTTGAAAGAGAGGACAACAAGAGATGGTCGCAGCCTTGCACCAGGTCGTCTGGCAACCGGTCTTCAATTCTCAACTGACAAATCTACTCTTCTTATTCAAGGATCGAATCAGTTGTTTTATGAATTGAGAAAAAGGATAAGGGGCCACATTACATGTTCTGGTGATGGTGGTCAAATGCACTTGAGGTACGCACATTATATTTTTATAGCTATTAATGTTTTTTGGTAGAAAAAACAACATCTAAAAAGATTAATTATTGGACATATGTTTCGATAAAATGTTAACAAATGTTAATCAAATGAAAATGGACATGTATTACATTTTTAGATACATAAATAATTCCTCCTTGTTGTAATTTTTTCTTCCATGAATATATTTCTGGAGCTTTACAAGGATATATAATACTGCATTATTTAGTGAAATATTAATTAGTATTTGAATATCACTTACTATCAAATAATAAATATTCTTGAATGTTATATTCTTAAATATGTATATACTCTTAAATATGTATATACTCTTAAATATGTATATACTCTTAAATATGTATACCTATATTCTTAAATATGTATGTATTCTTAAATATTCGAGTTACTGTCTTGTACTTTATAGAGCTTTAACATTCGATCAGCAAAGGCGACGTTTCGCTACACGGAACAGTAAGGTCACTTTCAACCTGATATGTGCTGCCATTCAGGTTTTAAAGTCGAAAAGTGCTGCTGTGCATTTTGAAAACGCTGTCGCTACCTTTTCGACAGTTGGGGTGGATGTTGGTGATGTTGGACATGGGAGAAAGCAGTTCGACTCTCTCATCAAGGCAGTGGAGTTGGTGTCTGACAGGAGAATCACAGAACTGTTGCGAGAACCGCTTGCAAACACCCTTTTACCTCCCCACTGGTGGACTACCGCAGACAAATCAACTCCCGGGAGAACAACCAATCAGGCCATTATATTGTGCCCTGTAATAAATGGTCGTCGGTCAGCAATCTTCGTGGGTGCTCCAGCTGTTTACAGCGATCTAGATGGGGAGCTAGACGGAGGAAGTTTGGGAGAATTAGTTAAGTAAGGAAATGTATAGAATAAAATTTGAATCTATCGTAAATGATTTGTTTTTCTAGATTTTAAAAAAATCTTTAAAAATTAAAGGAATATGTAAGGTTTATTCTTGTATATTTTAAATTTCATTAGAAAGTAACTTACTCAAACTGTATTTTTCTAATTTGATTAATATGATTGAGCTTATTTGTAAAAAACTGATCTATAAATATTCTTTACTTATATATTATGTTATGATATATATACATACTTATTATATACTTTACTTTTTTCAATCTGTGAAATAATTAAGTATTTTTAAATGATATAAATAATTTATTCTGTTCAGATTGATCATATCCACTATCGGCAAATCTTATGACGCGGATCTAGAGTTTTGGGTGGGAACCACTGGCGATGGTCAATACAAGGCTCAGGGGTTCATCAAGGAAATCGGCCTTAGTTGGGCGAATCGTCACTCAGATCTCCACTTCGTGAATTGGGATGGCGATCATCTTGTAGATCTCGGTGTCAAGGATGTTTCCGAAGGTAAAGTCGGTTCCAGCTCTGTCCTGTTTCGCTCTGTAGTTCACCAAGTTAATCTATACCTCGGTTATTTGCAGAGGCCAAATGAAAGCTGCTACAGATGTCGTATCCAAACGACTTGGGACTAAGTCACTTGTAGCCATAGGCTTCTCAAACACTCGCTTCATGTCAAAGACGTTTCAATCCTTTGAGCGACTGAACGAGAACTTCGCAGTGTTTTCAACAACTGTGAAGGAGTTTCACGAGAAGGAAATTGCTAAAAAGGAGGGTACCATTTATCAACTTTTTAGCAATACAAGTATTCTCAATCTTCTCTGCCTCCTGGACATTCTGGAACCCATCGTTGAGCTGATGATGGCTTTACAGCGGCTAGACACCCCATGCTGGAAACTTGTCAAATGGATGCCAGCCGTAATCCATCAGCTGAGAGTTATTGGTGAACAAATTTCGGTGAACGTTGACAAAGGTGAATATTTTGCTATTATTATAAGTTGGGTCTAAAATGTAGCATGAAAGTGTACTTGGAATTCAATATATAAAAAAATGAATTTCAATTACTACTAATAAGAGTAAAACATATATAATCAATCAATTATATTTTATTGAATATTCTAAAGTTACTTGGGAATAATTTTTTTATATAAAACTTATAATTCTAATTAATATTTAATTTCTGTATAATTATAATTTATTTTATAGAAATGTGTAATTATACTATGTACTCGACTACCTATGTAATTCCCTAAATAAAGTTCATTATTATTATTATTACTATTATTATAAATATAATAGCTAAACGTTTGGTAGATATTATAAACATATTACCTACAGGAACAATAATGGTATTATATCATGTTATATAATAGTTCAATGTATATCATATAAAGTACCTATACATATAAAATAAATAATTCTTACTATTTTGTTTCATATATTTTAGATGTGATGCCACGCTTGTCTGAATTTGGTCCTGACATAGTGCAGAAGAAAACCTTTCGGGGGTGTCTCTACAGCCAGGGTGGTTTGTGGAATCCGAGCGGCGGGACACCGATGAAGATGGCGATGAGGTGATTGTTTCTTCTTGGAAGAAAAATAACTCCGAAGATGTTTTCAAAGGCGCAAAACAACTCTCCCTTGACCTATCACAATCCCTCCAGTTACGGTTAAATAAGGGCTCTCTTCCATTCCACCATATTCTGAATGATGCGTTTGATTTTCCAGGTAAGATTTGAAATATATGCATACACTATAATTTATTCTTTAATCTAAAATAGCTACTCGGTTTCCTAGAGCAGTGAACATGTATAATGGATATCATACTAATTCTATGAACAGGTATAATGATGTCATATTAATTCTATGAAATACTGACATTTTATGATACGTGAAAGTGCATTGTTATTATTAATTTTTATACGACAATGCAAAGTTATACAAAATACTGTTAATAAAAATATAAAAAGAATAGATTTGTATTATTACAATAAAGTTTTTTTTTAATGTCAATCATAATAATTATATTTTTACATAATGAAATATTTTGCCCGTGTTTAGAATTTATTCGTCATTTGACTGGCCGTCGAGATGCAGCAACTGGGAGGCTGATTCTGAGTGCTGGAATGAATCGCTTCTATTCCACCGGCAATGATGCTTTCGTGGATGTCGTGGAGAAGATTCGCACAATTCCACATGTGCAGATTGCTCTCCAGGATGCAAGCCCTGAGTCCATTCTCGAGTTGTTCAAGGATGGTCTGAAAACTCTTGTCTGGGAAACAGAGTTTGAAGGCCTGAGGACGAGAATGTTCCCGACTCTACCGAAAGGGAGACTGGAGAGGATGGATTCTGTGAAGGAGAAGTTCAGTCTGCAGGACACATATGAGTTTTCCATTGAGGGTAAAGTGTATAAGTGTCTGTTCGACGAATCGGTGTTAGTAGAGGCTATTTACACCAATGAAGCTTTTTATCAGCGTATAGGCAGGGAGTTTTGTGTCGTCTTCGACGTCAGTTATGCGCTTGGTGGTCCAGAGACCATAGTTGAGAGCGCATACAGCGTCATGGGCTCTCAGCAGCAACGGGGAGGCATGAGCAATGATACTCTGGCCAGCAGGACCAAGGTGGACTGGAATCTTCCTCCATCAGTTCTTGACATGCCGGAGCTCATCATGGAAGCTGCTGAGGAGTATGGCAAGACCCATCGAGCTCCCACATTCTCTACTGGTATTCATGCGACGAGAGGGACTCTGGTACTGAATCGCATCGCCAAAGAGAGAGGTCGTGTGCCCATATTCAGTTAATTGGTGTTGGATTCAGTGTTGGAAGTTGGGGTCTTATCTGGCTGGAGTGTGCCCCGCAATGAAAGCCAGGCTTCCGTGTTGTTACTTTTATTTGTTTTATTTTTCTACCAGTATAGAGCTGTCTTTTGTGTTGTTACTTTAGATTTGATACAAGATTCACATGTACATGTTTTTATATCTACATTTGTTTTATTTTTATATCACCCTAGCTGATACATAGCTATTATGTGTTGATATAATACACAGCATATATATATATATAATACACATATATGTACATATATACACAGTATATATTATATACATATGTATCATATTATATTACAAAATTGATATGTTTTTTTATATACTATAATAGAGATCTTAGATTCTATTTAGATGCAATGTGCTTGTTTTTGGAAGTTATATTCCAAGTTATTGTGAAGATTTTGTAATCCTATAATATACCTACATACTATTATGTGTATTATAAAAGTTTTATTATTCCACGTTTTATTGAATGAATATGCATATATATGTAGGTACAACATTCTGTTATATTATTGTGTTATGGGAAGTTATATTCCAAGTTATTGTGTACCTGACATGCCTAAATATTTTACATACATTATACATATTACATATATAATTATTTGTAGTTTTTATATTATATTGAATATACAACATATGCTGTTATTTTTACGTGTTATTATTTTCTTGTTTTTACTAATTTACCAATGTACTAATTTGGCACATAGTGCAATTATGCTAGTCAATGATCTCGATCACGAATATAGTATTACGCCAAAAACATATCTATAAACATAAGTAATCAGTTTTCCTATAATATACTAATTTGGCGCATAGTGCAATGCTAGTCAATGATCTCGATCACAAATATAGTATTACGCCAAAAACATATCTATAAACATAGGCAATCATGTTTTCCTATAATATACTTTCTTGGCGCATAGTGCAAATATAGTATTACGCCAAAAACATAATATACCGATCTGATACATTATGCATTATTTTTCATCAACATAATAATCTTAAATATTTTTGTTTAAAAAAGAGATAATTCTTTCGATTAATTTAGTTTGAATGTGGAACGTTTTCATCTGATTATGGTATGGTTTCACCTTAGGCTGTTGAAAGGTTGTTTTTATATCATATTTACACATTTTAATCCACAATTGTTTTGAACATTTTCCATCCATATGCTGCGCCAAAATTTTTTTTTTCAAAAATCGCAGCCATCTTGCGGCGCAGTACTGCAGAAAATACAATCTGAATTCCAGTTGTGTAAAATAAGGTTTTTTTGGGACATCATTTGCAGACCATTAAAAAACCATCTTATTGTTGTTGGTTTAAGACAGTCTTTTTATGATAGTTTTTAGACTGTCTCGCTAACGGTAAAAAAAGAACCATTTTGAGACTAAAAAAATACTTTTTTTTCATCTTTTTCATCTTAAAAATGTCTCTGGTTATAAGGGACAGACATGAACAAGTTGATTATGATGCCTGTATACCAGACATGAGAATGGTCTTTTGCTGGCACTACGGAATAGCACTATGGTGTAGCCCCCTGAATGGTACCCACAACTGGATATTTTTAAGTGTTTTCGTGGGTTCACTTCCAGTTTTTGAAATAAGCTAAAACACAAATTGCAGCATATTTCAACACAATATTTTTTTATAATTGCGCATACCTATGAACTCCTCGGTGTGAGATTTTATACTTTAGAATAATGCTAAATAAGCACATTAAAAAAAGAAAACTATATGATTTAATATTTGCAGTATGAGTATTACAGTATGTTAATGTCATAAATACTATAGTACACATAATATATATATAGTTTACACATACAGTGGAATTTACTTGTGTTGATGTGACCTAAAATTTTAATAAAAAATCATTATTTGTTTTTTATATATTTTATTAAATGTGTAGTTTTTTAGAGTACAAAGTTTCTTGCTACTCCTATGAATTATTTATATCTGAACAGGATAAAAAGGAACTGATAAACAAGTCTGTGTTAATACTATAAAGAATGTTACTTATACACAACTAATCAAAAATAAAACAAATGATTTAGATTTTTTTTTAATAGACCCTTAAATAAAATGTGAATACCTAATGTAGATAAACAGAATTGTAAAAGTAAGATTATAAAGAAAAGAGTAGTAGTAATGATAGAAACACTGAAGTAATTCACACTGAAAAAAATAAGTTTTGAAGGTTTTTAATGCAATAATTTTCTATGCTTAGCTGACAAGATTGCGATGGCATCACAAGTCTTCTTTGCAGATAGAAGAGATGGGGTGTAGTCAAATTTTACCAGATGTTGTAAGCTGTGTGCCTTGACACTTTTCTTATAAGACAGTGAAATTTGAAGCAGCATTACGAATGGCTCGACTTTTGTCAATATTAGGGGTAGAAAACAAAGAAATAGATGTATGTTTTGTATGTCGGAGATGATATTTTACAGTTTGAAATGCAGAGCATAGAGTAAAGAAATGCAGAGTATGTTTCCATGTTCATATTACACAATTTATTCTCAATAACATCTCTCATCATATTGAACAACGATTCGATCATGGGTCCATGGAAGCTGGACAGCACAGCGAACACAACAGCAGATAGGCCTTGATACTTGTGTGAAACTTGGGTCCACCATTGCACCACATCAGATTGGTATTCAAACATAGTGGTAAGTACTAAGCAGTAATAACTGATCTGATATAATTTGTATTACATAATAGAATTATAGAACCAAGTTTTGTCAATATTATGGAGAAAAAAAAAGATGTTTATCCCCAAAGATTTGAGGATAAAATATAAACCACAATAATAAAAAGTTTGGTAACTCTTTATATAATCACGCACAGGCATGTCAAAAAATGTAAAATAACAATAAGACTTACTGCAATATTTAGCGGCTGTAATGCTTGGCCTTCTATATTTGTAAGTAGCATGCATTACATTTTCTAGCTAATTATAAGTTTCACTAGATTTTCTGTTTGTGTAATAATCTATTATAGTTCTTATATAATATTTAGATATTTATAGATATTCGAATAGTACTTCTTTTTCTCGAGTAGTATGTATATACATTTCTATTATTTGTGGTATTTTGTACATATTTATTATTAGCTTTACGGTATTTAATATATAGGTTGTAGATGACCTATATAATTATGACATCATCTATGGAAATATCCACATGATTTAGTTAATAAGATTAGTTTATGACCTTTGGTTTTGTTATGTATTTAAGAATTATGTTTAGAGAATTTAGTCATTAGATCATTAGCGTCAGTAGAGTGTGGTTGTATAGCATCGAATAGCAATTTGTGCGTGTGATATTTTAATAAGTTGACATTTTGCACACATATATTATTGTGCAATTAAATTAGTATCACATGTTTGAGACTGCGCTCACTGGATGAACCTGGCAGTTTGCAACACTCAAGATGGTGAGGATGGCATTTTCCTAAGGAGTTTAGTTAAACATTGCACGCACTTTCATAAATATGTTTAATCGAGAAAAGGAATTTATTGAGTACAAGTCCATCACGAAAGAAAGCAATTTGAAAGCCCATTCCACCAGGACCTTCTGTCAAACACAGTTCACAAGCTCGCAGTATGCTCAATTCCAGCAAATATATTCAAGTTATTTGGTGCTTGTCAAGGCTTATGAGGAAATGCATCAAACAGATGATGATTGTGACAAGACTATGTTTCAAATTCGTGGCAGGGATTTCATCTTCAATTTCTGCATTGTCATAGATGTAATGTTGCAGGCTATTGAAATTATGGTAAAAGTTCAATCTTCTAGCCTTTTGCCATGGGAGACTCACTCACATATCCCCAACCTTATAAAGCATCTCAAAAATATTGCCATCCATCTTGAAAAATTGCACGAAGATGAACAAACTCCAGACCCTGAGCTTCTACCAACTCTTTCAAAGCATTGGAGTGAGCTCACTGTATCATCTGAAGCAAAAGATTGCACATTTCTGGGACAATCACTTGTTGATGGATGGATAGTGACAAACAAACTGTTGAAAGCAATACCTCTGAATCACGGAGGAGGAAGATGTGTTATGAGTTGTCTGCAAGGGGAATTGCTGAGTGCCTACAGGAAGCAAACAAATTCTGCTCCTCTCTAGTCAGTCACTTGGAGGAAAGATATGAAAAGTGCACAAATCCTCTCAGCAAAATCCTCTACTGTTTTGATATAAAAAACATCATTCTTTGCTGCTTCAGTTCTAAGAAAGACCTTTTTTTTGAAATGATATCAAATTTTCCTCAAATTTCTGCTCTGGATGATACTCAATTGGATCTTACAGTTGAAGCAAGTGATCAAATCTTTTTCAAATTCAAGGACACTGTCAAGGCAGTACTTATACGCAATCTTGGTGGGCAGTTGTTGAAGTGGTTCAAGCCAGTTGGTGAACAACAGTTTCCTCCCAATGCTTCTGTAGAGTATGTTACAAATCTACCTGGCCAACGACTGAAGCTAAAGATGTCTGACAAATCATTAATTGAAGCTGAACTCTCTCAGCAACATGCCACTGCTTCATTTTATACCTGTCAGGAGGTATATGACTGTGCTGGTAGAGGCCTGTATTGCGCTGGATGTTGCTGTCGGAATGAGCAGAAGTGAAGCCTGCATGGAGTCTTTTTACAGCATTGTAAAAGCACACATCAAGGAAGGTGGTCAGCTGAACTCAACCCTAGTACAACGAGCAATTGTTGACTATTGTCTTCCCCTTCCTATCCAATGCCCTAATACATTACGCCGCATTTCCCAATTGTACATCGAAGGTGACAAACAATACACCTACGTTACCAAATGCCTCTCTTTTCTGATTCTTGTGGATGCGCATCAAACAAGTATGATATTAGTAAAGTTGTCAACTGCATATCCAAAGCCTCCGCTAAGTGCCCATTTTTGTTAGTTGCAGATGATCAGTAACAACTTATTTTCTCATAATGTTTATTCCTTCATTTTACTCTGTACATAAATAAAATCATTCTGCTAAATTGTATATATAATATAGTCATGTTATATACCTACTGTAAGCTGTTATCAATAATGTCATAGTGTATAAACTAATCAGAGTATTGCACACTATCAGTTGAATCTATTCATTCTCATTAAATACATTTAATATATTTACTTTATTCATATATTCATTTTATTTTTCTATAATTAATTATGATGTAGGTATGAAATTTAATGTAAGTAATGCATTTAGCTGACTATGTAGATAATATTCTATTAGCAGACTAAGTGATTTTCTCTCAAAAAGCATGTAGTATATTTATTGGCTTTCATAAAACTAACAAACTGTAATATGCACACATTTTTGTGATATAGTTAGACAAATGCATGCTATCAGCAGACTAAGTTAATTTCTCTCTAAAAACATATACTATATTTATATATAGTCTTTAAAAAAATTCACAAGCTGAAATATGCACATTTTTGTGATATAGTTTAGAAAATGCGTGCATGCTTTAAGCTCACACGATTTATTAATATTTTCGTCTACACAAAAATTTTAATTTAGTTTAATATTAATAATAATAATTTAGTCTATATAAACTTATGGTCTATTAAAAGTTATCATTATAAGTTGTAAAACTTGTGAAAATTTTAAAATTCAGAAGTATTTATTTAATTTTGTTTAAGTACGTCTTTTAAGTTTTTTTTAGCTTTTTCGATTCTCAGCGATGTGCCATGGTAAAAAATAAATTTTAGTAATAATAAGCATTTTAAATTATTTTACTGACTATGTTATCAGGCATACTCATTTTTTTATTTTGATCATGTTTTCATGCATTATTTTTACTCTTTTCATGCATTATTTTGCTCTTGCATGCACAATAACTTGTCAAAACAGGCCTTCCAAAAAAATTTGCCCACAATGAATTTCCTCCATACGTTGGATGATTCTCATGTCTGGTATATGCAAATTTACAAATGATGGACCTCAATAAATCATTGTAACATTTGATAATAATTTATTAGTAATAGTACTCTGTTCATTGCAACACTATATACTATACTTTGTTTATTAAATAGACATATAATATTATATTAGTTAATTATAATTATAATTATATATTGATATTATTGGAATAATTACAATTATTGTATATATGAAATTATATGTACAATTATAATTACATATATATAATTGGATTAATTGCATACAATTTGAATTAATTTTTTGGCATTATTGTAAATTTATTAAAGTACCTACCACTTTTTAGTCCCTTGTGTATCTGTTGTAGTATAGTGACATTCAATAATAGTTAGTGTAGAGCATGCACATGCACAAACAGGCACACCCACACATTGTGCTCACATTTTTAATACACATTTTTCAGTCTTGCATGCACAAGATCTTGTCAAAAAAAGCCATCCAAAAAAACTGCCTTCTGGTTGATCTTGCTATTTTTTGTCACCCCTTTAAATTTTAATGCCTCCCCCCTAGACACACCCACCATAATAGGAATCTGACAGATTTATAAAGCTTATAACTATAAGACATACTAGTAGTAGTATAGAATGTAATTGTATATACATCATTATCATATAAGAAAAAATTCATTCTTGTATGACTATGAGTATGACTATGAGTACGAGGTTACTGGAAACCAAAAAACCAATTACAGTTACCCAAATTCTTCTATGCTCCCAATCTATATAGTCATTTGTCATTTATTGAACCAAAAAATCTGGTAATATTCACTTCTTAGATTAAATTAAAATAATGGTAATCCTAGTTTAACGTCTTATTAAAAATAATGTCTTAATTTGTTTTAAATACATTACCGGAACCGCTAAATGGATGCATGCAGAGGAAGCTGCATCATCAATATGGAACAAGTCACGCTTTATTTCCGTCCTATATAGCCAAGTTTCTGTGGAGAAACAGGTTTAAGAATGGTATTAAATATTTTTTCTCTCTTTATTTTGTGTATCAATGAACAGTATCCCTTGTAAATAATCTTGTAGTCATTTTTCATCACAAACTCTTGATTTTACGATATTATGAATATTGTCCATTCCTATTATTATGTTTGAGCTTTAAATACACTGGATTTTATTATTTAATTTATGACGTTAAACTTTAGGATTACCATAAATAATATCTAATAATACGGTACCTACTACATTAATGTCATTAATGAAATACATAAAATTTAAAAACTTACTTCAAAATTTGAAACCACAATTCAGCCGGCAAGGCATCCATCTCTTATAATAACTAAAATAGTGGGCTATATCTAAATAAGATTTATAATTAAGTGGCAATACTTAAAGTTAATTAAAATAATTACAGTTTTTAAATTCTTGCAATTTTCAAAATAGCAAGTTTGTTTTAAACAAGTGGTATATTCCAAAAAGACGGTGCTAAAGAATAACTATAACGTCATGGTTTTATTTGTCGCGAATATATCAAGTTGAAAAAAGATATAAATCTAAATTATATAAACGTTTCTCAATACATATAAATATATCTGTTATTTTAACATGTGTTAGGAATATATTTGTTAGCTTTTTTATTACTTTTTAGCTCACTTTTAACAACTGTAATTGTTTTTTGTGTTCGTATTTTTTGTAAAGTATACCCAACACTTTTATACAGGAAATTTGTACAAATTCTACGTGTATTCTGCAATTGCAATGTGCATTTATTTTTTTGTTATTGTTTACAAACATTTCTGGGCCTTTCATACATAACCACTCCTATTGTTTTGTTATTCTATCCAATTGTTTTTCATATATTCTGCTTTTTAATAAATAAAATCAACAAATTTTACACCTTGTGTTTTATTGTATTCGTGTATACACAAGTATATTCCTACTTGAAAATATCTATTTTTAAAATATTACTAAAATTATTTCTAGTTTAAACGTACTATATAAATATATGTATATAGATTTCTTTTAAATTGGTCGTTTTCTTCAGTATATTAAAACTTCAGTAAATCAGAGTTCCATATATTATTATTTTATTGTCAATAATATTCACTTGATAGTACTTTGAGGTGTTTATTTTTTTCCATTAATTAACTTATAAGAACATTGAACATTACGCGGTATACAATTGTGTAGACATGTCTAGTTAATAATACATTTGTTAATAATCGCCAAACACTGGATCATTTATTTATATATACTATTATTACGCTTACCAATGATTACTTTAATACCTTAAACAATATTTATTTGTTACGTGTTTATATTCCTCAGTATTATAAAATAAATAAATGTAACAAATTTTACACCTTGTATTTCTATTGTTTTCGTGTAAACACTAGCTTCTATATATATATATACCTACTTGACATTTTAAGAGTATAATTTATAGTCTTTTGAATTTAAACACTATCCTTTTCAAAATTGTTCGTTTCCAATTTGGCATACAAACATTTAGGGGATTCCGATTTCTATATATTATTAATAAACTGTCAATAATACTTAAGTGTTTCTTTTTAAATTAATTGATTTATAAAAATGTTTAACACATTAGGCGATACTTGTAGGCATTTCTAGTTATTATGAAGTTGTGAATAACCACCAAAAAGTTACTATTCGCGATTTATACTATTATTACGGTTACTAATTAAGACCGTATACCTTATATAAAAGTAGTCTTTAATCAGACCTGGTCACACCAAATTTTGGAAATCCGTAATTTTTAAAGATTTTCTATACTTTTAGAAAGTTAGCACAATGTGTCAAGCTACAAAAATAATTATTTATCACTACATAATTATTATATAAAATGTGTGTAAAAGTTACAAGGCGGAATATGATATTTAGCTATGCTGTATTATTCACTGCAATTCAAAATATTTTGTTTACAAATTAGGTTTGCAATTAAAAGAAGTTAGGTTAAAAAATACAACAATAAAGCGGGTTTGCACTAAGCAACAATGAATCATTGAAAATCTTGAATTATTTCAGGGTAATAATTTTAAATAATATTTCAATGCTACTTACATTTTCAATGTTACTAAGGCCCATATTCACAGTCGCTCCTTGAGTTTCAAGGAGACCTTGAACGTATACGGTTACATACATTCAAGATCTCCATATAAGACCATTAAATATTTTCAGATACTATAATAAACGTTGAGGTATCTTTAAGATCCTAAAAATACCTTAAAGCCACCTTTCACGTATAAAACCATATACGTTCAAGGCCTCCTTCAAACTCAAGGAGCGACTGTGAATACGGGCCTTAGTGTAAACCATATAGATATTGTATATTAATAGTATATAAGTAGTGAGTATACGTAAGAGTATACAATATGTATGGTGTAAACCCAGCTAATAAAGTTGTCACAAGTTACACAATATCATCAGTGCTCCTATAGTGCGCAGATTTCAAAAGATAAAGGTGTGATTTTATTATTTTATATGCCTACGTTAGAATACATTTCTACACATATGTAAACAAAAATAACCATTAAAAAATAAAGGTTTGAAAACGAAAGTGTAAACGAAAACAATCATTAAAAATTTGTTTTAAAAATTCGTTGTTTCATTAGACATTTCTGTAGTCCGTAATCTAAGTGCAAAATCCTTAGCAACTAAGGAAAATCCGTAGTTGTGACCATGAGGTCTGCTTTAATCGTTGTTTACCTACATGGGTATATACATATGCGGTATATAATAATATATAATTATATACAGTTATTGCATACATTTGATTATTGAGTATAAATCTAGTTTCATAAGAATTTAATTTTTACTTTGCTCAACATGCATTTACATAGGTACATATAGTACCATTCAGAAATTTAATGTGTAGTATATATCCCCCATATAAAGAGAATTTTATAAGACTTCATTTGTTATTTGAGTACAATACGTCATTTCATTTAAGTGAATTTATATAATGAAAGTAAATATATTTTATTTGGGTTACAATTACTATATATTATACAATCGGCCTATATTTAAATGAAGAAAGTCAAGTTAGTTAGGAAACATTTTTAGCTTTGGATGGTTGAATTTTAAAATGAATGAATTAAATGGTAGTCAGGTATATTTTTCATAAATTGCCTATTAGCGTTACTTGTATTTCATATTAAATAATTATAAGTTAATTTAGTTGTGTGTAATTACTGGATTATCAATTATTATCCGTAATACCATTTTTTTAACAACGTCATCAATGACTTATTTAATATTATTTTCTAATTGTATAATTAGAATGGTTAGTTTCAGCAGAAGTCAATGAAATCATTTCATAAATATTTTTTACGTACCTATTAAATATTATTAATAACTTGAAGTTGTTTATTACCCTATAGTTAGGTAAATTTTAAGACACGCTTGAAAAATATTGCTATTGTTTTGAAACATTTTGAAGCATTTTTTGAAACTATGCTCTATTTTAAAATAAAGAGCGACAAAAGAATTGTTCATTCCAAAAGTTTATCGATTCTTTAGAAAAGAGCGATCTTATCGCTTCTATATACTTTTGGAAAACGCTTAATAAAATTATTCAACTTCGGAATTCTTCTGATGACAATAACGTAACAAATAAATATTATGTTGATGTTGAAATATGGAAGTTAATTCAAGTAATTAATAAAAGATTGATGAACTAAAAACATATCTCGTAGAGAATAAAGCTCCATATATTACTTTGCCAAATGATGATCCTACTGCTGATAATGATGTAGATAATAAGAAATATATGAATGCAAATACAATACAGTTTAATTCTAAACCAATGGTAGAAAGTTACTATGATTATTTACACATTAATGATGAATATTCCCCGGTTTTCTGATTAAGTGCTAAATATAGAGTAAGTATAAAATTAAATTCCCAAAGTAATCATTCAGTTCGCCTAGTAACTCCTCAAATAGCTGGTAAGAATTTAGGTAGGGCGATATAGTAACCGCTGTAGGAACAACAAATATGGTAATATATTGAACAATACCAGTAACAGTAACTGATCACGGACAACTAAATTATATATATTATTATACTACTTATCAGTAATATAGTATAAATAATATTATAAATATATAGTATAATAATTTAAGAATTAAAACAAATTGCGTTGTCCGCGTAACTGATTAAGTTTTATTTTGATGGTATTAAAAGTATTACATCTAGTACTAATTTCGATAATCAATTTGCCTTCTTTATTTTAGCACGAGCATATGTTGATGGAAGATTGTTTACAAGTACAGCAGGAAATAATATGTTTAGATGGTGGGGAGCAAATCATAAACTGGCTTATAGGGGATTGGATATTTATGGACAGGATACTAATGTGTCAGCATGAGATAGTGATAAACATCTATGCATTTTAATAAATACTGCAAGAAATATAAACTTTTGGGAAGATAGAACTAAGTTTGTAGATAGTCATATATTTGATGATAGAAATTGGGGAGGTGAAGTGGTAATTGGTAAACCTATTGTTTATTCAGAAAAAGGTCAAATGTATTTATATGAAACATTATGTTTTGATTATGTAATGAGTAATGTTGCTGTGGGAAATATAACCGATTTCTTAAATAAGTATCACACTTGTTAAAAAGTAAAAAGAATAGTATTACATACATTAGTAGTAGAGATGGGGTACCTCAACTTCAGTCACGTGACGTGCGGGGGCGGGGGCGGGGCGGGGGTGGGGTGTCTTGACCAATCACGATCGAGTACGGCCAGCCAATGACAGAACAAGAAGAATATAAAAGGAATTTGCGCGCCTTTTTTTTAACTATTTAAACAAAACTCTTTGCGCCAAAATTCAAATTTAAAAGTGCGTGAATTTGTGTGGGCGCCAAATTCAAATTATTAAATACGCGGGAATATTTTAATTAATTTGTCTATTTAAACAAAATTCTTT
>JAYRBW010153675.1:0-14132 GCA_036023295.1 Invenusta paracnida | reverse complement strand
ACAAAAGTTTTGAATTTTGTATTGGTTTTAGCTTTGAAATACAACATGTAGGCAATGTAATAAAAACTTAGGCAGAACTAGTAATCTGGTAGTAGTCTGGAATTGAAAAAATAATATATATGTTAAGCATAATGGCAATAATGGACCATAATATTTTTTTAAAATAAAATATTTTCGGGCATTAAGAATTATCAAATTCGGGCATCACCCTCAAAATTCGGGCATTCAGGCAGAAATTTTTATTTTCGGGCATTTCCCGAATTCGGGCGTCAGTAGGAACACTGATAATCCTATATATATATATATATTATTTCTATACTATACCTATTTAAATATATATTTATATTCAGGTTTATATATTTTAAGGGTAATTGATTTCTGTAGATTTATGCATATTAGTAAAAGTAGCACTTAAACAAAAGTGTAATAACTTATTAGATTTTAATCGACCTTTAAGTAGAATTATATTACATCGACTAAAAGTTTATTCTATATTATAGTATATACAATTAATCATACAATATAGATGTAGAATAAAGAGCTTAAACTAAATTAAATCATTGTTAACATTACTGAATATTAATATTTCATTTGATATAGTAGTTTAACAACCGGAATTGAATAATAATATCAAATATCAAAAACAAAAAAATATCCCATGAAAAATAATAACAATTCAATAATTATGTTATATATTTCATTGTAATATTCTATGACATTTCTTGATATTTACAATTACAGCTCTATTAATTGATATATAATTATAACTTAACTGCATTATTTAATATTTAGAAAGTAATTAGATCATTATTTTAACAAAGCGGCTGGTAAACCTTTGAAGCAAGAAAAAGATAATTATAAAATTGCAATTAATTTCCAAATTCTACATAATAAACTAACGTATTCAATCATCTAGGCATATCAAAAATAAAATTTAATTGTTAAAAAAGTGTTACAATATAATAAAATAGGTATCTTCTATGAACAGTAAACATATTCAGTCGTTTGTTATTCAGTATTGCAGAAATTAGACAAAATTGCGCTATTAAATAATAACATATTAAATTCACTCTGCTTTTATAGAAATAAATTAACAAATACCCTATAGTATACCCTACATATTCAACCTGTACATCTTAAAAATAGTATGATCGTGTTAAATTCTTTTTTATCCAAAAATTTCCAATTACATGCTTTGATAGCGTTGTATGCTATTTGACAAAAAACATACTCATCATAAATTTAATACTTACTTCACTATGTTGAAACTATAAATGTGTAGTCCTTCTCAAAGCTTATTTACGAAGAATTTCCGACTGTAAAGTAATTATACCCGCGGAATAATTGACTTTTTAAATTAAAGAAAAATTATAAATATCTTATTACACTATACTCGATGTATTTAATAGCTTATAATATTAGATATAATGTAGATAAATTCAATTATTTTAATTAGTTGTAACAAGATACCGATAAAAATATGACATACAGAAATAAAATGACAGCTTGGCCGCCTATTTATTATAAAATTAAAATAATTTTTTCCTGGATGAGCAACATGTTGAAATTTTTTGTAATCAATGAATTTTATGCAGGTACTCCTTTATTGCTATGTTTATTTAACGTTACACAATTTTTCTGTTGATTTATTGCTAGTTGAGAAACACGATATTTCAAACAAGTAAAAATAAAGATATGCAAGTCCTAATAAGTACGAATCGCAACTATATTTTTATAATAATAGCTTTAAATTGTAAAAATTCAAGCTAATATATTAAACTCTTCGGAAATTCCACCAATTAATGTGTATCACTATAAAACAAAAGTGAAACTAATAATTTATATTTTAACAATATGTCAAGCATATAAGAATAACAACATTATCCATCGGTTAATCTTTGCATTATGTCGTCCAACTATTATAATACTATAAATAATATATTAATATGAAAGTAATATTACGAATTTCAAAAATGTCTGTATAAAGATTTGTATACATGATTTTATTGTTAAAAATCAAATCTTATTATCTTTAAAATATTACTTTATATGGATATCCCATATTTCTCTTTTATTGCAATTTCTGATAATGTATTTAGCATCTGCTAAAGCTGGCCAGGATTATGTACTAGACGAAATTTTGTTTTCATAATTTAAAAACCGCATTTATCATGAATTTTTTGTTCAAAAATGACAATTTAAGTAACAGCTTCTAATGATATATTGTCTTCAGAAAAACCAATTATATAGCAAAAGTAAATGAGTATAATAGTCATTCATAGAGATAGATATCAAACAACCTTGCATTGCAATTATAAATCACAATTAAATAATGTAGTTGTTATGTTATATTATCTTCCAAGTTACGAGTATGGTTTGTACTTTTTCTCTGACAGCATACCTGATAGTGGTGTGACGAGGAGCCCACAATACCTTGCATGTCTAAGGCGGCTATATCCTCAGCCACAACACTCCACTGATGGTGTGAAGCAGCGGAGGGATGGTGATGATCAATTCCTGCATTGAGATCGGTAAGTGTCGGATCCTGATGTTGCTGCTGTCCTCCCTGATGCGACTGGCCCTGTGAATGATGATGGGGATGATTCAACAGACCCGCGAACGTGTCCAACCCACCAGACTTGATAACATCATAGCCAGAGGGTGTTATCGGCGAGTACTGCTGCTGCTGGCTGTGATGATGAAGAGCGTTCTGGTGATGATGAGTACCAGTACTGGACTGGTGAGCTGTCGTTGGGGTATCCTTGCCACCAGGGCCACACGGACTCAACTCAATGTCCGTCATGAGATCGAAAGAGTCTAAACCAACGGCAGGTGGATTTGGCGATACACCTGCCTGTAAAGGGGAGCAAATGAGACTGGCCGGACCGCTACCACCACTCGTGAGATTTATGAGTTGTTCCAAGCTGGAGTTAGAGGCAATGCTGAGCAGTTGCGGGGTCTGAAGGTGATGTTGGCCTCCTGAGGTCGCTGGTGTGGAGGAGTTATTATTTTCGGGATCACCACTGGTCGAAGAGGGCCACTGGAGGTAGCCGCCTTTGTGACGCTCAGAGGAGAGCTGTAGAGAATGGAAGCATGATCTATTCTAGAAGCAATTATAATAAACATCGGAATTCCTCGTCGTGTACACGAAATATTTCACTTTAGTATCTATCTAGTGATTTTTTATATTTGTAAATAAAAAAATATGTTAAAAGAGTAAATAATAAGTAAATAAGTAACAATAAAGATAGGTATGTCAAACATGTAAAAAAATTAAACGTATCTATATTTATGTATAAGGATAAATCTCATGCTTTTAGTCAGACCGAATTTAAAGGTTTTATTGAAATATATATAATTCAGTATGTTTTTAGTTAACAGAAAAATCGTATTTCAAAAATTGATTAAATTTAATATGATATATGTATAGTGAAGAAAAATTTCTAGTCCAATAATTATTTGAATATATAGATAATACACACACTAATATAATAAATTATATTCTGATATGATAATATTATCTTTTCAACAGCGTCATATTTTTCATATCATTTCATATTAGTAGGTACTTGACTAATTTTATCCTCCTTCAGGTCAGTAAAGACCCGTTTATACAAATTAAAGCGACGAGGAAAATTATTATACATATTATATATTATTGGATATAAAATGTATACTACTTGTATGATTTGAAATAGAAATGACAGTTCTATATAATTTTTACTGTAAATAACGCAGATGTATAAAGTCTTCAGTGATAATTACTATAAGCGTATTTGATTAAAATAACATTAAAAATATTATTGACAGCATTTATCAGCGACTTCAAATGTAAAATTTCAAAATTAGAAGCAAGCCATAAACTAAAATTTCCATTTAATAAATGATATTTGTAGTCGGATTAAATATATAGCATGTCAATTTACTTTTATTTTTAAGAAGATTTATTTTTATTTGTTTTAAAGATTTAATATATAGGTCTGTGCTTTAGTTTGTGTGACACATTAAAGGATTAACATTAGTGCAATTAAAAATAGAATTTTCACATTATTGCTAGAGTTAGAATATATTTTATAGAAAATAAAATTATCCGAGTGAATTCTTCCCTGAATTTCAAAGAGAAAATAATCAACAAGATTGTTGGCTTAAAAAGGTTTAAAAAGAACTTTGCAATAATAATATTGTTTATCCCAATACAATGCAGAAAAGATGATTGAAATAGTTGGTATAATTGAATACTTTTAATAAAATTATATAATGCTAAAAAATCAACGTTCAACAAAACATATGTATGACATTATAAAGGTATATTAAATTTAGATTAGAAATGGAAAATATTTTAAATTGAAATATTTAACAAATAAAAAATTGAAATATCTATATAGGTACACAACACTAAAAATATTGCAGGATAACATGAATGCTAGTGTTGATTAACACAAATCTAAAATAAGAGACAGTATTGTAAAAAGCTTAAAAAATAAAATTACTAATGTAAATTAGCTAATCAATTAGTATCATATAGTATCATGTTAGCGACAAAGTTAATGTGGTACATTCTAAAAAGTGTGGTAAAATAACAGAGAAATTGTAATATTACCTTGTACTCTGTATATAGAAAAATTAGAAGAAATATATTTCGAGGCTCTTTAATTAAAAAATGTCAAGCGTTTACCCCAACGAACAGTAAATGTTGTGAGGTTTTAAGACAACAAAATATAGTGATTTCAGCAACATTATTGTAGTAGATTAACCTTATAAACATTTTTAATCCAATATTTTTGTTAGTGTTTTTTTAAGTATATTGCTTAAAACTTTGTATTTGTGATAGCTATATTTTCGGTGTGACGGCGTTTTATATTTCATGTAATATATATGTAAAAAGTAAAAAAAGTCTAGATATATTTCATTCAAGCGAATTTGAAATAAGCTTATGAAGTGTATACTGCATTTTGACTCAATATTGAGGTCACCAACACCTAATAACTTCACAGACCTATACTCAATACGGTTGGTTCCTATATTTTGTGTACATAAAACGAGTTACTCACATTAGAATAACAACAATAATTTACTGTTTTGAGAGGGGATAGGAAATGATTGTTAGAAGTACAATGACACAGAGCAGCTGTTATTGATCAGCGCCTAGGAATTGATTATCCCCTGATCTAAGATCAGGAATAGTGGTAGGAATTGACTAGAATGAGTAACTAGTCAGTGAATGAGTCGAAGGGAACTTACCGTTACACTGTCTTGAGAATTTGCCGTGGGTGAGGCTATAGGCGCCGTCTCAGACTGAGGTGTATTGTAGCTGAAAAACACCGCAGTAAGTCAACACGTTATATTAATAAGTGGCTGCCATGTAGGAAGACTATTAAAATACATTTGTTGCTCCTGACCTATGTTGGGGTCTTCCTCTCTGTTCAGAGTATTATTTGCAATAAGAACGCCAAGGTATATACAGAGCAAGTAAATTAACAATACATAACATTATATCTGCATTGTAACATAGAAATGCTCATATTGTACAAATTTACATACAATATTATAATATCACCAGAATGCAGTTGACTAAGTTGGTTATACATTCCGAGGGAGAACAAGAATCAAGCAAGCATAAAGTGTAAATAAATGGTATAATATAATTGCACAACCATTTATCGTTTTGAAAGTCATTATAACAAGGGAAAAAGTTTACTTATATTTCAAAATATACAAGTAACTAGTACATATTATAAGTATTCCTGTATTGATATCGATATTGTTTACCTATCTATATAGATTAAAGCAAAACATTGGAAAAAAAAGATAAAACAAATACGTAAGTATTGTTCGATTGATACTTTTCAAATTGCAGATCTAGTAGATTATAATAAAATTCAATATCTAATATATTTGTTCATAATACAGTAACTCAGATAAATTAAACTAGAAAACGACTTGAAAACAAAGCAAGTAAGACTAACCCGCCATGCAGTCGCATATGTCCATTAAGCGCCGACTGATTCTTAAAGCGCTTGCTGCACACATTGCACTTGACCAGTTTGGGCTCCTGTAGCGGATGAAAGGCAGGCAGATCACCCCCTCCCTCGCCAACTCCCTCTCCGCCAGTACCCATGGAAGACTCATCGACATTGTCGGGATCCCCTAGGACGCCTCCTACAACGCTTTTTTCCACTGTCAGACGCATCATCTCCTCGGCGTGTTGGTTCTCGTAGTGTCGTTTGAGGGAGCGCGCGTCGCTGTAGGACTTGTCGCAGAAGGTGCAGGCGTGGGGCTTTTTTGATTCGTGTGTTAGTTTGTGCCCATTCCTAGGTATGCGGGGAACAACAGAAATTCACAACAAACGTGAAATGGAAGAAAAAAATCAAGATTGTACCCCTAAAAGTACAATTTTCTAAGAAAATTTAAAATAATTAAACTTTATATTAAGTGATTCAATACATATTAATTTTGAATCTGAATTTTACTAAGATTACATTGCGTAGAAGTTTGGCAACTACGTTTGAACTGTTAACTTCGTTTTTAAGTAAATATATGTCAATCCTTCCAATTTATAATTAGGTACTTGTGAAAATTCGTTTGGCGTTTTCAAAATCAATCCGAAAAAAATCTATTATTCTTAAATGCTTATTTTAATATGCTTAATTAAAATTCTGAGAATCATGGTTCCCTTAGCAAAAAGAATTGAACTTCAAAAGCTTAGACAATTTAGACATACAGATTAAGTGACAAACATTGAAGGTTTAGATAGTTTCCAAATTATCAGTATAATATACCTATATTTATACATATATATAATCTTTACAAAATTTCCATCTTATGTAATTACAAGATAATAAGTATACGAACTCGAATTTTTTAGTATTTTTATATAAATACCAGCCTCGATTGGTTATTAGTTTGTCATAATAAGTGTAATGTTCGGAAACTAAACTCAGGTGCCTATAACAGGATTTGTTGGGAAAGTTGTCAAGCATCTGTAAAATGCCATATTTGTTTTATAAATTTATCACAAGAAATCTCAAAATCTTTCAGTTTAGATTGTTTATTTTAATCTTAAAATTTATACACTATCATCCTTAAGATATAAAAAGTTCACTGGAAAATATTACTATAATTGTATTTATTAATATATTATTGTATATTATTATAAGTTTATTTTAGATGTTTACGCAATAAAATAATAATACTAATTTTTACAACATACATTAAAGAATACAAGTCATCTAAATTTTTTTTTGTCAAATACACACTTATAAAATTGTACATTTCTGTATAATTTATACTATTTTTGTATATTATATAGTACTAAATACAGTAAGTAGAAAGGGCGCGAAATATTTTAAATGTTGAATGATGAAATTTATTTAAAAAGCAAATAAAATATAATCAATTTCTCTCACATCATGTATTGAACGAGTATATCATTATAATATAATACGTAAAATAAAACAGTCACATTGTTTTATAAAAGAAATTGCCATGCCCAGTTTCTGGATTAAAATATGCCAACACGAAAAACATATTAAATGGAAGTAAATTTGGTTAATAACGAATAATATTTCATTTTTTATTTAAAATATAGTTGTGTAAATGCAGCCTTCTAGATAATTTCTAAAAATAGTATGCTTAGTAATACCATACGTTATTTAAGCATTTAATACAACACACTATAATTTAATATAATTTTTTTTAAGCTACATATTTGTCATTATTTTCACTCCAATCGATAAAAACTATTTTATAGCAATTGTTATATTTTTACACATAATTGATGGACGTAACAGGCATCAAGTATAAAAGTACAAAAACGTGAGACTAAGAGAGAAAACCTTATTGATGAATTAAGTACAAATAAGAAGAGGAGAGGGCACACCGTTCCTCTTTGCTGACAGAATTATGAGTCAGTAAGTGAACAGTAAATTAGACCCACCAGCCTCACGTGTCTATTTAGCTATTCTTCATATATGATACATAAAGCACAAGAGGTAACTAGTACAAGACGGAAGTAAGAAAGAAAGTGCTAGCTGAAGAATACTTCAACATAGATAAATAGATAGCCCCCGATACAATTATTACACTGACTTGTTAACCAAGAGTCTTGTCTGCCACCGAATACAATCAAATTGCATAAACTGAAGAAGATTTTATTATACTTTTTTCGCCCTGTACATACTATATGTATTTTACCAATAGGAGCCTAGATACCACGTGATAACTAAGACATGGCTACTCTTGAGCTCGATAAACCGATAAACTCGAGAACTTTTTTATTAAATGTCTTGCATGAATAAAAGGGAGGGGTAATTCTAGTACATATTCATATTTTAGCAGTTCGAAAATATCATTTAGTTCACACTTACTTTCTTTTCCCTAGCTCCCGTGATAGAATATATAAATATGCCGACGTCATTAAAAATGCAGTTTTTGCCGTAGAAGTACAGAAAAAGTCGGTACAAAATATTATTTAACGTTTAATTGAGGATATATCATAAAACAATTTTATAAAGATTCATTACTAAACTTGGAAATAAATAATTGGTTGACAGACCATTTATTGGATAATTACAAATACATTATGAATATAAGCAAAACAGTACTTACAAATGATCCTGGCGCTTAAAAGCTTTGTTGCACACAGAGCAGACATATTTCCGCTCATCACTGTGTGTCAACTTGTGCTTGGCAATAGCACTGGAATTACTGAAAACCTAAAATTGAGAAGGTATATGTAAATGAACGAATAACATTTGTATAATAAACACAAAGTATATAATTACGTAAAAGGCAATATTAATGATAAAGTAACTTTAAAACATATTAATTAAGGATAAATTATATTTTACCATTTCCTCTAAAATGCATTTTGTAAATAAATAATAAGCACATAAGTAAAAAATAAAAAATAAAAAATCAAGAAGGTTTATGTTATTTTTTGCTTTTACTAATACTTAATGTTAACAATTAACGCGCATATTTTAATATTATTCAAATAATATGCTCTTCTCAATAATAAACACAAATTAATTTTGATAAAGTTATCTATTCATGGCATGGAAATATCAAACTGAATTATTAAAAAAATACAAGTGCTAATTTATTAATCTGAGGTATTGAATAAAAACCAATAGAAGTATTTTAAGAAAACGCACACGGTTTATTTTATTTTAAAATGTATATTTAAAACTAATTTTGTCTTACTAAACATCATACTAAGCAATTTTTTACAATAAATTACTTTAGATCACTTTAAAAATTACATAAAATAACAGTGACAATCATTTTAATATCGCGGAAATTATATATCTATCTAATGTTTTAAATAATAAGTGCAGTTCTTTTTTTGCTGATGATGTCCAATAGGATGAAATAATCACAAAATTAAATGTTTTGGCATGTATAGTATGCTTACCTTTCTTATGTATTACAAACACAAATCTATGGGTCAAATACGCATATTAGGTATATCATACTTATAAGATAATTCCCAGGACATGATGAAACGGCGGTTGGCTTATTAAAAATAAACGATCATATATTTGGCCTTCGAATTCAGGACTTTTCTCAATGAAACCTTGCAAAACATTTAAAATACATAAACGTTATATATTTCGTCAAATTAAGACGAGTTCATACGTACTTTGGAACAATAGGGGCACTTTAGGCTTGTTTTTGAGCCCCCTGAGCCATAGAGTGATCCCCTTCCCCCACCTCCTACTTTTCTTGAGTGACTGGAACTGCTAATTGGACTAACACCCTCTCCCGCCGTAGTAGGTGGGGATTCGGACCCGCTCGGCCGCGAATCAGTGTCTACCTCAAGCTTGAGGGCAATGTGGTGATTTTGATGAGGCGCTTGTGAATGGAGATGGGGGTGTTGATGTTGGTGGTGGTTGGGGTGTTGGTGCGGACTAATCCGGGTTGAGAATTGAGAGGACGAATGGAGAGGGACGTGATGGTTCTGACTTCCGGAGAGATGATGTCCACCCACTTGAAGATGAGACGATCCGCCACTCGGCAACTTCAGTTGGTGTGGTTGGGGGAGACTAGGAGAAAAAAACACAAGTAGAAATATTTTCCAAATTGTATTGTTGCGACATTATACAACAATGAAAACAATCATTTGAAGAGTTTATGAAGATTTGTATGTAATATGCTAAAAATGGATTTACAAAGATAATATGTATACTTACAACATTAATTATCAATTAAAATAGCATAATAAAACAATTATTAAAAACTATTAGACGCAAAGTTATATTTCAAGTTTATATTAATGGAATGGAAATTGTTATAAAAACTTTGTTTTTATCTGTTATATTTAAACTATGAATCGAATTTCATCATAAATCTTTAGTTACAAGCAATCATGCAAATCACCTAACCATTACCAAACAAGTATAATTAATATTATCGAAATGCCCTTTACATTATTAAAAAGTTCATTTTAAAAACAAAAAAGTATTTGTTATACTTACTCAGATCCTAGATGGTGTTGTGATCCAAGATATACACTGTTATTTCCTGGCGATGTACTCATACGAAGCTGGTTTAAAATAGTGGAATCGAGGAGATTACCATCAATTCTAATTCCTGAAGGATTCATGTTCATGTCTAAAATGAGAAATATATATATCGTATCAATTTAAAATAACTGTAGTAACAAAATGACTCATATTTGTGCCATACTCAAAATTACTAGTTGAAAAGTTGTCAATTTATCTCAACTTATGGAAGATTAAAAATACTTGCAACAATGTCATCAAATTGGCCAAGTAAAACAGATTGAGTTTATAATCTACATATATATTAAATCATTAAAATTACAATGAGTGTGTTGTAATAATCACCAGGTTGAAAATGTATACTAGTTTTTCTTCTTCCTTCAAAAGACATCCTTAATTCCTGGATTAACCACCAAAGGTACCTTTCTCTGGCAATATTGCATGAGTTGATTCTGAAATTCTATATCAAGTTTTATTTTAAGAAAGCTCATTTTTGAAATAAATAAAGCTAAATGGTGTTTATTCTGTATTTGCTAATGAAGCAGTTGAAATAACAAATGCTATGCTGATGAATATAACAATTTTATAGGTTGATGACCAGTTCAATGTTCAAGTTTTAGTATGGATATTTCCAGTTCTAAATACCAGTATGGAAATGCTATTCCTTACCCTCAAGGATATTCTATAAGATCGATTTGATAACACAGAATTGCTGTGGGCAGGCATACAATTGTCTAGCAATATGTAAGGTAAAACAACAAGAGTTGCAACTTGCATGCCAGCAGAAGAGCCAGTTGCTTTATATGTGCGTTATTTAGTATTTTTATATCTTTGTCAATATGTTTCAAAAGGATGTCAGCTAGTAAGAGACTTAATGGATCTTACTAACAAAGTTTTGCCATTAATCATGGTTTCTCACAAAAGAGCACACCTCTTTAAAGAAATAAAAGTATATTCTACTCTGGAGGCTCCAGACTTTATGGCATCTTATACTACACATTGAACAATGTATGAAGTTTCAGTCTTTGGTTGTTAATCACCCCACATCTGTTGGGATTACTGGATAGATTACAAATTGTTTCCTCAAAATAGAAATGTCATTGATGAAGTGGAAGGGACAAAGAATGTCTATGGAGGTAATATAAATTTTGATTATCATCTGAATTGGTTCAAATTCTTGCCATTTATTTGTGTGAATAAGTCTGTATGATTTTTTTGCATAACTTTTGAAGGTGTCATTGTAAAATCTATGCAATCTGAACTAAATTATCTAATTTGTATCAACAGGGTAAGTCAAAAGTCTCCATATACTTATCAATTACCTCTCTTCCTGGATTTGCTGTAATCCTTTGAATTGAACTGTGTCTGCCTGAGTACCTATAATACATGTGTTATATACTTATGATAATTCTGAATGCTTTATTATTGCTTTGTATCAATTTGTTTATTATGGAGAGTTTGTATAAATAATTTTGTAATTATTTGTATGGAGACTTTTGACACCCTGTATATCTCTGTTCAGTGACCAATACCATATGAAGTCAAGTTAAAATTAGAGAAATTACACTCAATTTTATTGAAAATAGCAAAACAATGATGTGAAATATTTTGGGATATTTCTCTTATAAGTTCTAATAATCTACATTAATAATTAGTTTGCCTTTGTATTTTAAGCAATAACTATGTATTAGTTTTTCATTAATAATATATGAACTTAAATTGCATCAGATGATACAGATATAGGTTATCAGTGCTTGACATTAACTTTTCTCTTGGTTTCTTCTCTCAGCCAGTCTCCAATTTCTGATTGTTGAGCAACCGGAAATAATAATAACCAGATGAAATAAAAGCATCACACATTTTCTCTAATAGTTTTATAGCAGTATAAATATTTATTCTAAGTACATGTACTAGTAGTACATTATAATTTATTAAATTGTGATGAAAATAAATGTCAGATTTGAATTTAGAATTTTCATGCACTATAATATACCAGCATTGTAAGCAAGAACAGAAAGAAAGCTAACAATAGAGAGAAGTGATTATTGTATGTACATGTGTACAGCATCTGCATAAATGACCAATAGCATATGAGAATTATATTTTCTTAAATGTAGAGCCAGTTTTCACAGAACGAAATTCACACAATGCAGACATAAAGAAAGGGTTAATCTTACTGGTGTCAGTTAGCCTGTCTAGTTATTATTTTGGTGATGGTAGCTTGCCTACATAATTTATTTGTGACTCAGATGAATTTAGGTGTTGCATTGTAATTTCTACTCTGAGTTAGCTCTATTACTAAATTTCTAAATGTGGCACTAAGTGTCCCATTGGATGTGGAGAGAAATAATCAGGGCATCAATAATTTTGGAGGAGGGTTTCCAATTGTAAAAATAGTTGATGGATGGGAATTCCCTTACTATTTGTTCTTGCATTGACAATTATGCTCCTTTGATGACTGAGTGTTGTCAGGGAAGACAGACATTTTTATTGATCTTTTATGCTTGTGATTATTATTTTGCAGAGTTATCACATAAGTGATTTCTATTGTGTTCTATTGAATGCCAAAGTATCTTTCTCCAAAATCATTACATACCCAGTAGGGCAACTAGTTTCAGATATGTAGTAGCCTGACTGGACACCATATATGCCCTGAGAAGGTGGGCATGTGTTAATTTCAAGCACTGGTTATTATATACATTTAAATTATTATAGTTATCCATTTAAAAAATGTTGAATGTATCATTTATTAATTTTAAGACATACAGTATATTTCTGCAAACTTCTATCAAAAAGTTATCTTTTTTCATGTATTTTTGCATTTAAGTGAAAATATGTTTTCTTTTTTGCTACTAAGTAACAAATGCATATCTTTAATATTTGTATCACAATATAAAAATGTTTTATCATAACTTTTAGGCTACCATTGACCAATGCCAAAAAGCTGTATCTTTATTATGCAATGCTAAAAATATAACTCTTTAAAGTTATGCTTTTTTGTCAAATGATGGAAGATTCATCCAGTTATAAATACATAATCATAAACTCTATTTCTTAATGTTTTTTTAATGGTGATTATAATTAAATGATGGACACACATTTGTTTTATTGTCATTGGGTGGTTAGTAATGCAGAGGAGTATAAATAAATAGTATCATGAAGAATTAACACATTAATAAAAATTATGCCAATTAAATAAATCTAATTCATGTTAATTTTTAATACAAATTTATTTAAATAATAATTCTAATACAATTATTTATACTTTTTATCATAATACTTAGTATTAGTATCCTAGACCAAGTATTAGCCTTTGTATTCAAGGTGTTCTGTTGGCTGAACATAAATATGCTGAAAACTACAAAAAATAATATATTTCAAGTGAATAAATATATTCTATATAAATTACAATTACTATATACTTTTATATTGATCTACAAAATATTTCATTCTCTTTCAAATATATATATATATAAGTTAAGACCATTAATGTTAATTTAAATAACACTCAAAATGTTGGTTTTAATAGATATAACTTCTTCAATTTATATAAAAACAATATCTAGACCTATGGCAATAGGTCGTTAGCTAGTAAAGCTAAGCGAACTATGTAGTAGGTAATATAGG
>JAYRBW010153664.1:0-14132 GCA_036023295.1 Invenusta paracnida | reverse complement strand
TGACCTAAGGTACCACTATGCCAAATTTCATGCTTTAGTCATAAATGTAACTATCAAAACGCTAACAGACTGGACTAGCAATTAATATATTTATATGCATCTTAATCTTAATCATATTCTTCATATTCTGCTTGAATCAAATTTTTGCATATACTATTATCAAATATCAAATTTACTTCTTTTTTTCTTCAAAAAATGGTGTTTACATTGTAGAGTAAATCTTGTTTTTTATTTAATGCATAAGAACGATTTTGTATGCTTTTATAAAGGCAATCATATCCAAGCGTACTTGATAAAATGTTCACTATTTTAATTTTGCTTGTAACTAGTTTAAAAAAAACCTCTCCTTTATAAATATATCGTGGAAATGTCTATACACAAAAAGAACGATTTTCGTTCTCGTTTTAAATTTAGTAGAGTTATTATACACATGCAATATACATGAAATAGTTACTTTAATTTACGAAATCCTATTCGTGTATATATGTATATACTATGAAAATCTACATGAGAATACTAATATAACATTATGAACCGACTTCTCTATGCATACAAAATATTGATTCATGATCTATCTTTTGACTTACTGAGTCCTCCAGCTTCGAATCAAGCTTATTAATTACAATTTATTGTTATTATTATTATTATATTTCAATACAGAGAGTTAAGTGTGATATATACATTTCCATATTTCCATGAAAAATTGATAATTTTCTCTGAATAATTGATTTATAACATCACGCAAAATAGTTCACTTACCCACCATGATGAATAAGCAACTTTTTTATCCCGAATATCCTCCTTAACGCAATCAATATTTTGAATGACTACATATTATTTACCCTTTTCTCACGTGATTAGAGGAGCTAGGTAGGTATATAATGAATGATTTTTATAGTAATACCGCACTGGTTTCTCTGCCTTTGTATGCTGTGCGAGTTATCGGTAATATAACATAGTCAGGCCAACATTTCTGTCAAAATGGAAATATTCTTTTTATAAAGGTAGGTAGGTGGGTATATTTCTCGACTTGTATAAGAAGGTCATAATGCGAAAGTTGTTTATTTTAATTCTTTAAGATATATTATTCTTTTTATACTCCTCTCGTATTTTTGTTGTGATTTTTAAATGTAAGCATCCGTGACTTTTTCATGAAAAACGTTTACAACTTTTAGCGCTATATTCCTTATTGTGCACCCACAGAGGGGTCACGTGACATTGTGCACCCAAATAGGTCACGTGACCACACTTTTAGCGCTATATTCCTTATTGTGCACCCACAGAGGGAGTCACGTGACCACACTATGAAAATGCACGAATTTTGTAAAAAATAAACAAAAATTACTATAGCTACAAAATTGAGAAAACTTTGATACAATTAATAATGATTGTCATGTCATAATTCACGAAGCACAATCAAAAATAAGTTTTCTTGCAAAATTGTGAATTTTTTAGAAATTTTGTTAATTAAAAAAAAACATCATTTTACTTTTTTGTGAAAACAACATTTCAATCAATCAATTTCAAATAGACTATTTTGCTCATATTACAGTTTACTTTTCAATCATTTAATTTGATTTTCAATACAGAAATGTTTAATTTTCAATTTTACAGAGAAGCAATAGAAAACTATATTTTTATCCTCTCCTCAACGAATTACTAGATTAATTTTTTTCTTGAATAAGATTTTATAAATGTTATTATGCAACAAAAATTATTGCATAAAACAAAACAATGAATTCACTAACTTGATATCATAGGATTTAATATAAAAGTATTCGTCTTAGCATTAATGTAAAATTATATCATCGGTAAATTTGAAAATAGCTTTAATACTCCCAGTGGCAAATTGTACAGAACCAATAAGTTTACAATTTTGAATTACAAATTCTTAAAATATTACAGTTGAAGGAAATATCTGCAAGATGTGCACGATTGTATGTATATATTGTGCTCACCAACATCATTTTATCGTAAAACTTATTTTTTAACTAAAGCAGTAAAAAAAACTATAATTGAACAAACCTATTTTTCCAACTAATATTTTAGTTTGATTATTTTATATTTTATATTTAATGTTGTAATTTTTTAAATTAAATTACAGGAAACGAAGTTAACTGTTTTAATATACAAGTAATTAATTGCTTTGTATATTACAAAAAACTATTGAAAAGTAATCTTCCTCTAACATAATCATGAACATTATTAGACAGATGCCAATACTTTAATACATTATTCGAATATTCCCACTTTTTCATAATAATACCTATTCAGACATTATGAACAGGAATGTCATATAAAGTATATATATGAGTTATAGCAAACAACTTTGCTATGACACAATGAGGATTGTATGAAAAAGGTAATGCGGAATTCTCCCCTATAAGTGAACAGGGGGATGACTATTATATGCCAAACACAACGAAACTTTCAACTTGTCTTTTTCAAAATTATTAGCAAAATACCGGAACGCGGCCGTATAATAATAATAAGAATAAGAATAAGAATAATATTTAGTAATACGCTACACATAAAAAAGGACGCACATCAAGTCTCTTTCTTTATAAATCAATTAAACTGATGTTGTTTAAGCTCGAAGAAAAACACTTCATTTCACACTTCAAAAGTATATCTTGTGTACAAATATGATCGAACGTTGACAGAGGGAATGTCGTTGCTGTTATTGTACCTACAAAAGATGTTCCATCCGATAACTTTAAACTCTTTCGGGTCTTTCAATGCGTACGTTTCACCTACTAATGAAAAAAAATGCATTTAATCATTTAAGCCTATTGAACTTACACAGGCAAAGGAATGAATCCATTTCTTTTCCGAAGGATTATAGTTTACCTTTTAAATTCCTGTGCTTCCTTCGTCTATTTCACCGTGTCGGAAAGCATATATGTATGTTCACCAGTTGGAAGAGGGCTATACATAAGCTGCTATACGCATTCAAAAATCTAACAAAGGCCTGAGTATGTATGTAGCTGTAATAATATTTAATACAAAATATGATATGATGACTGTTGAACACGTATCTTACATGATAAGGAATCGGCTTCTAATTGAAATTGTTTGTATACTAGTCCATAATGTTGACTATAAACACTATGCCGTGAAAAAAGGGGATGACAATTTGTTAACACTACACTACTATAAATATACTACTGCTAAGTCTGAAGGAACGAATAAATCTTTCGCCAAACAGCAGTATGTTATATCGCAACAGACATGAAAACGCGAATACTATTATACAACCGTGGGAGTGACTGAAAAATACACACTTCAAACGAGTATTGTATTTTAAAACTGAAAAGAAATATAAAACAAACTTTTCTCGGTTTACAAAGAATGAATCAATAAGTATATATCTAAACATTCTTAGTGTCTAAAACTGTGACGATTGTGTCTGTCTTTTTGGGGGAGGTATGTGGAAATTTTAGTTTTTTGGAAATGTACGCTAAATTGTTCAAGTTTTATATTTCTCCGTCAAATGTGTAGTTTCGCTATAATCTATGGCTTAAAAAATGACTAAACATGTCAGCAAATATATTGCTAACGAACATTATAGCTATATATTAGTTATATACATAGATTACGGTAAATTTCTGCAATACATAGTCTAATTGAATTATAATTTATATGTTAAAAAGTCATCAATATTTCTCCATTAATATTCAACTTGATCGAATAATTAAAAAATTGCTCACGTAAACTTACCAATCGTATATTTTTTTAATAAATAAGTATATAAAATATACCTATCTAATTTTATACAAGAAAAATCTATATATTCTGTTATATAGTCTAAGAATTTTAAATGTCTTCAAGTTTCGAGATGCAGCGAAATAATAAATGAAATTGGCTAAATATAATAAAGTGTTTCCTTGTCATTTTATTGCACAATATCAGAAAATGGGAACACATAAAGGTGGAATAATTTTAAAATGGAACTACTATTTTGAATATATTTCCGATAGCTTTATTGCAGGAATAAACATACTACATTTGATATTATAGAAAGAACTATATATTTAACTTAAACATATTATTGACTTTTCAAGGATAATAATTAATGCTCTTTCCCAATTTTGAACAATAAATTGAATCATTGAAATGTTTTATGTTCCTTTTATGATATAGGTACATTTGATTTGGTTTCAAACTGTTGGCCTAAATGTAATTTACCGGACTCTGCGTTACTTTAGGTACTTAACCCACCTTTGTGGAGTATTCTGGAGGCTCTCCTGAAGTTTTGAACTCAAGAACCGGTCCGTCTCAAGAAGGCCATCACCAATGGACGTCTTCATCAGATTGATTTTTGAGTCTCTCAAGGAATCTGTCGAAAGCTACCGTGATTTAAAAAAAATACAAACAAATAAATAGTTATTGCTATTATGTATTAATTAATTCTCAGATTTATATATATATTTTTATTTATAGCACTAGAATATAACAAAGACAACGAAGGTCGCAAAGTCCATTTATAATTATTATTTAAGAGATATAATATTAAGAATTAAAATTTACATTGAATAAAATTAAATATGTTGAATTTTAATCCATAAGCGAATGCTAAATCCTACAATCAAAAACTTGAAGCCATGCTAGAGAAAAGAGTTTTTGACTACCAAACTCTTGACTCGGGTTTAATCTACGGATAATTTCTGCGCCTTTCAACATTCACCTCTCGTATATATAAATGAGCCAATGACAACTATAAACTTTTATTGATTATATAGACTTCGAAGCGCAGATATTGTAATCGAAGTTTCGGTTTCGTTTTGAGTTAATTGGCAAAAGAATAGTCATAAAAAGTAAACATTTCAGTTGAATCTATACGACGCATACGGAAGTTAGATTATGTAATAAACATAATATGTATGTGATCTTTATAAAACCTTTCATTTAAATATTTGATTGTGTTTCTACTGAAGTCATCCAGCAACATACAATTATGGTATATATACAATAAAAACCGCATAAATTGTGCAAATATAGAAAAGTATATGTTGCAATATCAGCTGATTACTTTTGCCAAATAAGTCTGTTTGATTCATACTTTTAATGGGGTTTATGATTTTAATGACTTTAATGATTTTATTTGCAGATTTCACAAATTTATACTTGTGAAAATAACTTGTAACATATCTAGTGTTTTCATTAAAATCCGTGATTATAATACACAATATTTGCTACGCAGCAAATAATTGTAACAGTGTGATCCAGGTGTTAAGATCCCTAGAAAAGAAATATACAAACAGTCTACCTACATATATATACGCCCTAGGCCACTCCTGCTTACTGAAAATAGAAATACAAACGTCATAAGCACCTTGTACCTCCATTGGCGCGCATCACTATCGCTTGGCCGAGGCATCAACAGCAGCCGGGACAGGACATTGACAAAGACCTTGCGTACCCATGGTGACATGGTGTGCGTGGCTGGTGTACGAAAGTGCACGTTGAGCACCACGACTGTGACAATGATAGAGAGAGTCACGAGAATCATGGTGAACAGGAGGTACTTCCCAATCAACGGGACCACAATGGAGGTGGGGGGAATAATCTCGGCCAAGAGGAGGAAGAATACAGTGAGCGAGAGGAGGATTGAGATACAGAGAGCGATCTTCTCCCCACTGTCGCTGGGCAGGTAGAAGACGAGCACGGTGAGCAGAGAGATGGCCACACAGGGGACGATGAGGTTCACCGTGTAGAAGAGGGTCTTCCGACGCAGGGTGATGGAGAAGGTTATGTCGGGGTAGGGGTGGTTGCAGCACGGGTAGAACTTCTCATTCCTCTGGGCGGGGACATTGAGGACGTCCCACTCGACGCTCACGTAGAAGTTGTCCAGGTCGATGCCGTAGTCGATGAAGACGGAGCCCTTGAGGGAGGTGTTGATTTGGAGGATGTGTTTCAGGTCCACCTGGAATGATTGGTTCAATTTAAGAGTAAGACATCGTTTCAGGGTTACTTTAATAGTAAATGGTAATAAATATTAGAACCCAGGATAAATCATTTGTATGAGAATATTGTCAAAAGCTTGATTATGCGTTATATATTATAATAAATGAACAGGTAGTATATTTATACATATTTTTATTAATTAATAGTCTTTGCTATGACTTATTCAGATGCGTCCATCAAATTGCTCTATAGAGATTCCCATTTCGTGTATTTCAACTTTTGCCCACTTTTGACTTATTTTTATCAATGTTTATAATTCGTGATAAGCAAAATAATCATATTTTTTTATCAAGTTTAAAAAGCTATTTTAATTATTAATAATATTTTTTTAATATTTTAAGAATGAATTGTTTTATATTAAATAGAAAATATATTATTTGTAACCTAGGATGATAATCTTAGTTGTAAATTACGTATTTGTATTTATAAAATAGTGAAATGATAAAATATAAACTAATTACTATGTTTATGAAAAAAAATTTTTTATAGTTTATACCTACTATTAAATTAATAATAAAATGCAAAATACTTGCTTATTGTTTCTTTAAAACATCATTGAATTGCAGTAACGTCACATTTGATTGAATAAATGTCTACATAAGTGATTGCATATAGGCTACACTGTATATATAATCTAATATTCACATTAATTTGATATGTATTGGCCGGCTAGCAGCTACAAATGTCTCAATGTATGCCGACATACCTGAAATCCATCGTACGTCCAGGATCCAAACTTCATGATGCACTTCTGAGCGTCGAAGGGAAAGAACTCGACATTGATGGTGCATGAGCTCTTGTAGATGGCCGGGGGCTCCCAGAGCACTTTACCGTCGTGATGAAGTGTGGCTTTCGTCATGAGGGTCACCTGATAGTTACCATCCGCACTATTTCACAAGAAACAGACGAGTGTAATGTATGTAATACCAATAGTAGAGAATACAATGCACTAAACAAAACAAGGGAAGTTTCAAGCGTTGCCTTTTTTAGATGTGTATATTTTTAAATAAAAGTCAGCTAAACTGTTTTATTTACGTCAGGCGTTTATTAACCTTATTTGTACTTGGAGGGACTTTAAGAACACCTCCATCCAACATTATTGCTGTGATTTTTAAATGAACAAATATAATATAATGCAATATAAAACTATAACAGCTTCCAGGAAGTTTTTGACAAAAATTAGTAAAACATATTTCCGTTTACAAAAAATGCATATCGTTCATAAAATTGATAAAAATGTTGGTACATGTTCTCATGTCATATAATACACATGTTTTTTTGTGGCGGTAAATATTTCAAAAAAATATGTCTTAAACATTTTTTAATTCAAAATATATTTTTAATTTATGTATATCTTATAAATATTTTCCTTTATTTTTCATTTGATTATGTTACTATACATTTTGGGGTTTTACTACGTACCAAGTTTCAAACTCTTAAAGGATAATTAAAATTGAATGTACATAAAAAACAAAAAAATAAAATCGAAAAATCGAAAAATCGAAAAATGCGAAAAATGCGAAATTCGCAATATAGCATTTTAGTACGAGCTGAGAAATAACTCACTAATATTTGTTTCGACACCTCCAACGTTATCTAGTATATATATTATCCATTATCTGATATCGTTATGCTTGCCGCATATGCCCACTGCGCTCAATACAATACGTCTAACGTGTTCGTCTTGGCAATTCGGTCGATGGTAATAATAATAATAATAATAATAACTGTTTATATAGCTGTATAATGTGAAATGTTAATTGGAAATGACAATGAATGTTTTTCTATGAAAATTCAACAAGTAATTAAGAACATATATATATATATACTGGATAATATGTCATTAATATGTTCTGTAGTTATTTTAAAGTATTCTCACTTGTTGTAGAGAACTATATCAGGAAGCCAAATTTTCTCTGACGGAACGTAAAGCTTATCGACTCCTTGAAATTGTTCCGGACGCCACGTTAGTTTATTGTCATACCAGATCTGTGAGAATTTAGAGATAGAATATGAATTTTGGTATGATCATTGCGTATTTTCTTTCTTTTCATCTGCTACATATTCTAACAACCCTTTAAATTGTTTTGTTTGTGATTAGTAAGGGCAACGAAATAAAATATATGTATGTATGGGTAAAAATCATAATTCAGGGGCACTTTTGTTGGTGCCAATTTCTTTGATAGGCATATACATTACTACACAGCAAAACCATCTCTTCAATATTGAAATTTCAGAAACGTTACACTTGTTAATGCGTTAATAAATGTATTGAGCAACATTTATTTCCAAAATGTGTTTATTAGATTTTTACGTTTTTTAGGATAAAATGCTATTTTTTAAACTTACTGGGACACAAATATGCACTTAACGTTACCCGTTTTGTGACAGCACTTTTGATTTTTACCCATATAATCTTACTGATCACAGTGCAATGTATATATGTTGATAATATCATACGCGGTTCGTATCGTTTTTTAGAAAATATAACAATCATAATAAGTATAGCCGTATTTATCTCCAAGTGTTACAAAATATATTCCTTTGTGTCTATGACAGGCATTATAATTATCTTTAATGACAATATGAGATAATGCTATTTGGAAATAACTAATTGATAACGCTATTAAATGTTTAGATCAATCGAATCACAAAAGGGATAAATATATTTTGGTCCAAGTATACTTCCTGTTAAAGTGTATGTTTTCGCAATTCAATTAGTTCTTCTCTTAGTTTATGAGGCTTAGATTAGCCATGTTTCCTCTAGATAATAGTTAGTTATCCGATCTCTATGGTACAGACATATCTCTATTATGCACTACAATTTTTGAATGGCAAATTATTGTAAATATGTTTTATTTATTTATTTTTTGATTGTCACATTTTCCAATTAATGTTTAACAATAGCTTGTGCATGCATTGTTCAATAATAATTGACACTTGATTTTTACATTTGATGAGTAAAATATAACTCTTAAATATTATAAGTTAATACTTATTATTATCACATTCATGTATCAAAGTATCATGAATTAACAAAAATGACGAGTAAATATATTTTTACGCTTGAGTGACATAATTTTTTAAATTTTAATTGGTTAAAACCTAAACTCGAAATATATATAGCTGTTATCTCTCATATGTATGATTTAATTCAGTGTCATGAAATGTAACAAATAAAGCGTTTTCAAAAATAGAATCAATAACAATTCCAATATCGCTCCAAAAGTCGGAATCATTCGCTGTTACCATAGAAATTAAGTCGGTCATGTATCTGATTCCCGAAATGCATCTGTCCGTGTTTAAATTGAAGTGTGAAAATAAATTTGAATTTTTATCAATAAAATGGTTAATTTGAGTTTTAAAGAAATTTGTTTGCATGAATAATATTTATTTTCTTCGCTTATGTAATGTATTTACCGATTCATTTTAAACAATAAGTTTCCATGGATTTTCTGTAAAATAATATGTCATTTGTTTTGATGCTTGAAATTAAAGACCGACAAAAGAATCGTTTATTCCAAAAGTTTAATGATTCCTGAGAAAAAGAGTGATTTTGAATGATTCCACTTTTAGAAAACGCTCATAGTAACGTGAAAAACATATTGTTACAAATTTGCAAATACATATTGTACTTAGAAGATTAATTAGGTATTATGTACACAAGTCATATTTAAATATATTTTGCTTTTTTTTTAATAATTATTAAATTAAAATAAGATATTACAAAAATTAAATAATTTTTAACTTGTGACGTAGAAAAGTGTCCATACATTAATTTATATAATACCACCTCCCCACTTCTCTTCTCTATTTACTCATTTACTCTTATTAAACTTTTATTGAAATATGATTATTTTCACAATTTACATAAATTTACGCGTTTAGTTCGAGATAAAAGGTATAATAAATTAACGCATATAATTATACATACTATAATACATGTATTACTCTGTATGCCGATTAATGAATATAATCTCCCCTTTTAGATGAAGAAAAATCATTATTAAACTAACCTGTCGAAGCCAAACGTTTGTTGTCATAATTTGGTTCTTTTCATCCTGAAATGAAAAACGATACAATTTTCATAAAACAAAAAAGTTAAAATTAAATTTAATGTTATACAGAAAACTTTGCTTAATATGGAATCCGCTTAAATATAGAATTTTGGAGATATGGAATTAGGAAAATCGCCGATCAAGATTAAAGTGAAATACCTGAAACATCGAGAAAAATATATAACAATCAAGAAATTCCTCTAGTATAATACAAAAATGGCTGCTTATGTAAGTTTGTCTCCGTTTTCTTCGAACAAGCACAGAACAAGCAAACAGTATAACTCAGGAATTACCCTCTGCTTTCCATTGGCAAGTTCTAGAGCCCACGATGCTTTGAAAGAACATTCAACGAAAGCCCCGCTAATACCATGGCAACTCTAAAACCTGGATGATCAGGAGACTATTCACGTCGTGCCTGATGAGGTTTCATTCCGATGTGCTGGTATGACAGTGGCTCAGTGTGCTCCTCTTCGTCAACAGCTGCAGTTCTTATCTCAATGCATGTCCATTACCATTACTCTGTTACTTTAACATTCCTTCCTGCCAACTCCAGTTCAGAATTTGAGCCCTGTGACGCCGGCATTATCAGGAACTTCAAGCACTGTTACCCGAAGAACCTGATTGGTAATCCGTTGATGTAGCTAGATTTTTCTTTCCATTTACATATTTGTCAGTATATATGTATAGGCATCTGTATGTTTCTTCAATATCTTAATAAAACGATGTTTAAGGAATACATTTATTATGTGCAGAGACAAATACAAAAAATTAAAAACTTATAGTGCGATTTGGGATGTAAGAAAAAGATTTGTTTGGTCTCCAGACATTCCCTATAATCGAAAGTAATCTGTAAATTTTTTGTTTTCAGTTTTGAGTGACATTAAATCATCATTCATTGATATATTTAGTAAAATATTATAAAGACTATTTTAAAGAAATTTATTCTTACGCAAACATAATGTATCCATAGACTCAATTGTTAATTACTTTTATTTGATTTTAGTAGTGGATATGTATATTTTTGCTGGATTTCTGAGCATTATTTAGACAGTTTTTATTAATAATTCCTCGAAGTTTGATTTTAAAGAAGAAAGCTTTATTGTTATTGATTTTTAATCTTTATGAATATCTTGAGGTGAACGAAGCGAAATTATTTTTATATTATTTACGTTAAAGTAAAAGAAGTTACATGAAAGAAACACGGATAGTTTTCCTTGCAATACATGAGTGCACGATCAGAGCAGTTTCATCAGCTGTGAATAAGATAATTGTCCCACAAAGATGGATATATACAGAATTCTGAACTTCGAATTCAAATCTAGATACACATACATAGATAGACGTTACTAAATCAATATGAAAGAAAAACACAAGCCATATTATCTTTGCATTTTTATGAAACTAAGATATTGGTGAACATTTCAAGTCTTCTCTCTCTCTCTCTCTCTCTACGGATAGCTTCAGAAACTAAATATAGAAAATCTTGTCAAAGTGCTTCTATATAGCGTCATCATTAATTTTTTTCTCAAAATTTCAAAATGTGTAATTTTATCCAAAAGAGATTTGATCATAATATGTGAAAATGCGTTGACAGCTGTTAAAGATAATAATTTGTGAGTTAATAAAGTTCATATTAAAATATTACTTTAAATAAATGTCTCTTTTTAAATATAATTTCACTTTTTAATTTTGTAAAATTTACCTTTTATGCTATGTTTCTAGTAGCATTTTGACATTTTTTAGATTTGAATTAAGAAGGTATCCGTTGAGATTTGGACTTAAAATTTTCATCAGCAACTTAGGTATTTATATTCTTCATGAAAACGCGTAGAACATAATATGGCCAGATAGAGTTCTTCTTTCCTATTGAGTTCAAGCACTAATATATAATAACGAAAGATATTATACATCTTTATTAAAATTAACGTTTCGATTATTGTCATGGATTAAACAATCTTCCTGAAGAAAAAAATAAAAAATAAATCAACTTCACTAACGTGAAAATGATTATATATATGTAGAGTAAAAGTAAATAATAATAATAGTCACATCAGTACGAAGAAACGAGGAATGAATTTGGACGTTCTGTACACTTATAATACTGTACACATGGAAGAGAATATGTGTCCATCCCATAGCCAGTATTATTTCTATTTACATGTTGCATATTAAATAAGAAGAAAGGCTCTACTGCCAATATTTTTATTAAAATAAAAAACGTCAAACGAAGGAAGCTGTACCATAATTGTTTTTAACTGATCCATATTGCTGTTAGAAGACTCAATTCCATCCCTCCCCCAGAATATTTACAGAGGCATATGGCCTACCTTACCTTTGTTTTACCTTCAATGTCTTCACGAAACATTTCAGAATCAATAAAGAAATAGCAGCAACAGGGTATATTTAGAGGGATGGATGGTGGGGAATGGGGTAAAGAAAACAGAAGTTAAAGTAAACCCATGTATCACTGGTGCTCCTTTCATTAATGTCAATATAATAGATATAGATTAGCCAGTTCTATAAAATATAAGAGATGGTAATAATAAGGGAGTAAGGCGGGGGGGGGGGCGGAGGTAGGTTTTAGGTGAGTTTTAGACAAATCAAGAGACCCAAACTCAAATAAATAAAGAGCACTTAATTGCAGAACATATATACAAAAGCATGCATGGAAAATTAACTTTAGATTATTTGCTGTGTTTACATATAGTTTACAATTTATGAACGTACTTACATATGTATTATAATAAAAATACACCGTAATATATATTATATACTGCAATTTTTTAATTGTATATGTCCGACTTCAATAAACATCTATTCTCCAATAAAAGCCTCCACTCGTCAATGAACGCTCCTCTCAAACGTCTAATCTCTAATAAACGTCCACTCTCCAATAAACGTCCACTCTCCAATAAACGTCCACTCCTTAATAAACGTCCACTCTCCAATAAACGTCAACTCCTTAATAAACGTCCACTCTCCAATAAACGTCCACTCCTTAATAAACGTCGACTCTCCAATAAACGTCCATGCTCCAATAAATACCCATTTTCCAACAAACGTCCACTTTCCAATAAACGCCCACTAAAATATTCACAATGCATAAACGGTGTTTATTTCAGAAATTTCGGCATACCATATATAGAGTACGTATTCTAATATAAATGGGAACCTGTTGCACAACTATTAAAATGAAATAGTATTAAAGGATGATGTGGAGGTAAAGTTTACATTTAGAATATACATGTTTAATATTGATAAAACGTAAAGCATGTTTATAGATATAAATATTTAAAACATATCTAAATGTATAATGTATAAAAAAAGTAAAGATGTCATATTATAAATAATTATTATTATTACATTGTTGAAACTTTAATTATAGAGTTAAAGCTTACTAGAATAAACTGTGTATATTTATCTTTGAAAAATGAAACCATAATGTTGCCTAATTTGCTACATAATCTGAACAATGTTATTGCAATTATTTTTTTGCAATTATTACTTTTATTAATGAACGATTTTTTTAACAAAATTACTTGTTAACGATTTCCTCCTCTTTGTTGTCTAATATATATATATAGGATCGTTGTTATGTTTATAACTAATAATTATCACTTCTGTTTACCTTTAAGATAAACTTTTATTCTTTTATTCATTTTCTATTTAAATTTTACATGAAAATGTTGAACTTTATGTAAACTTGGAAATTCTTTATTAATCATGATATACATTTATTTATTTGTGCAGTGTAATCTTTGTTACAATTAAATGTTTAAAGGTACAGTTTTGGTGTATTTTTCAAAAGATAAAAAGACTATTGAAATAAAAGAAACAATTGATTATATACGCCAAATTAAAAGTAGTATTAAATTTCGGATTAAATAATGGGAAGCAAGAAAATATCAAATTTCTCAAATATGAGCTTTCTTTTTTGTATTCCAATAATAATATGTGGTCTTTGCAAAGACTTTTAATATACTACCTAGACTAGACACGATAATAGAAAGAGAGACAAAATATAATATGTAATTCTTCGGTTGACATCTCAGCCAATCAAAATAGACTATAACTATGGAAATTTGGTAGGCAAAAGGATGCGTACAT
>JAYRBW010153653.1:0-14133 GCA_036023295.1 Invenusta paracnida | reverse complement strand
ATTTTGCGTACATATCTTATTATACATAAGAAACCTACTTTGTAATTATCCTTCCATTAAAGTCTTACAACAAAAATTTTAAAAGGTAGACCAGAAGCATATACCTTTAGAAATACGTGTACTATTTATTGGATGACTGGTTTTTATACATATACATATATTCAAGATTATATCCTTGTTACATAGTAAGTTAAGTGTATTATGATTTAAATATCTTACATTTCGCATATATGTGAAACTTTGGTCAATTGCGTTATAGAAATTATAATGAAATAGTTTTATGCTAAGAAATATTCTTAAGTAAGTGAAATAATAAGTGAAATAAGTGAAATAAGAGAAATAGAGAATGCCTTTCTATTCTGTATTTATACCAATAATTTACATATTGTATATAATAATAATAATAATAATAATAATAATAATAATAATAATAATAATAATAATAATTGGTTTTTTCGATAAGTGTTATTTACATCTTGTTAATAATGATAATAATAATAAAAATAATATCTGGTTTTTTCGATAAGTGTTATTTACATCTTGTTAATAATGATAATAATAATAATAATAATAATTGGTTTTTTCGATAAGTGTTATTTACAAGCGCGGATCCAGAACTGTTTCATAGGAGGGGCGATTTATTTTTCATATGGGGTATAGCTTGACTATAAGTCCTGTACAGAGTATTATGCCAAAGATAATTTATGAAACTATACACAATATTATAAAATAACAGATTATGTATCTTATTATTATGTACATGTATATTATATGTATATTCTTCTATTGTGTACGGATTCCTGCCACCTCGTCAATTCCCTTCCTCTTCGACAGCGTCGATTAAGCGTGGCTCTGAAACATATAGAAAGAATAGACATAGAAATGAATAAATCTCAATCAGAGCTCGATCCCAAGGGGAGGGAGGAAGCTAATGGGTCGGTTCCCCCTTAAATCTTATAATCAGTGTGGCGCACCTAGAAAACTTCAGCTCAAACTTATAATATTTGAAAAGAATATAATTTCAAAGAATAAAAAACCGACTATGTCTGCACCACAAACATTCACAGTCCCTGTTCCAATTTAGTAGCCCAATGGACGCTAAAAAGTGCAAAACGAATGAACCCAATGTAATTACAAAATAGCAATTGTAGTCATACATGGCTGAACAATCACCCCATCGTCACCTTATGAGTACAGTAGGATTCGATTATATTGGCAAGTTGGCTATATAGGCGCTTTTTATATTGGCCCGGCAAATATCCTAAATACATATTTATGTCCAGATTTCGTCTATTTCTGCTTCGTCTATATCAGCAATTCGTCTATATGGGCGCTTTTTGTAATCCCCTGCTGATGACAATTCATCTACATCAGCAGGGCGATGGGCATTTTGAAAACGTGTATTGGCGCATTGTCCATTACAAACACGTAGTGAGAATATTGTTCACTTAAAGTCTAATATACAGCGGTAATTTCGCGCACACGACGTTCGCGTGAGTTCTATGTACATATCTACATAAAGACGGAACAATGGTATAGTCGAGGAATCAATGAATCGAGCAGATTATAATTAGTAAAGAACTTATTACATCGAGCTATTGGCTGAGAGAGAGATATTACCCTAGGCATAAATTCAAGTTTGCATATTATATATATCGGCAGTTCGTCTGTATCAGCGTTTTCAGTCTGTCCCTTGGGGCGCTGATATAGGCAAATCCTATCGAAACGTCATTGTTTCCCGCAGTCACCCCAGACGAGTGGAGACCTTGTAGACATCTTGAGGGATTAACACTGTTAATTAATGTCTCTGCATTATATATTCCTCAAGTTGTACATCGAATTTTCGGAATATAGCTAACATATCAAAAGTACATTTCCAGATCATTTATAAGGGTCATTACGCATTGTAAAAGACAAGGATGTTTAAAACTGATTAGTAGGTATCTACCAAGTGTGTATTATGAGAAGAACTGTACTATATAACATTAATATAATGTCCTCTTTATACTCAAAGGTGGGTACGTCTATAAGTAAAGGCACCAGCATAATGCCAATGTCAAGCAAAGTTTGAGCATTATAGGTATATTATAAGTCGATCAATCTGAGTAGGTTGACTTGCATAAAGTTGGTTGATCAACTGTTGACACACGGTAGATCATTCGTTGCTCTTGTAAAAAAATATTCTATTAATTATTGACAGTGTGTGGGAGTTGACTCCAGATTGTATACTCGACGGTTTTGTAATTTATGTATCAAATACTTTCTGATTTAATGAAAGTCAATATTACAATTATAAAGCTGTATGCATCGTATCCATGCGTCAAATATCGATATTTGTAATAAAGTATTAATAATAAATACATAAGTCCAATACTAGGCATCGAAGTTAAATGTATGCACATTGATTTGTTTATAAACATAAGAAATGCTTGATGCTTACCTAATTGAGGTTGATCACCATCGGGACCGACTTCCCTGAAAATACAGAAAAAAATTTAACTTTATAATTCATTGTCTGAATTATTTTGAATTCTAGATAATGTAATGTGTAATGAATATAAAAACTAATATGATAACTAAAATAAACGTTAACCTAACGTTGACTTTTTCTGTTGAAAACATCAATAACGTCCTTGAGTAACAGTTAGAACAGGAGTTTCGAATTTGTTGGTTAATACAATAAATAATAAATTAGCTGTTCAAAAAGTGTCTGGTAGACTGATCATAGTTTATGGCTACATTTTCGGGGTCTTGCATATCTTCAACAAAAGTCATTTGTTCAATAGAATCGTTAAAACGGTTCTAGAGGGGTAACAATCACATACGTCTTAGCACATGTGTTTGTTGCTTGGATTGAGCAGATTACAAAAACACGGTTTATGTCATAGAGTAAGTTTTGAAATCTGGAAGAATCATAAATCATTTATGTATTTCTTAAAACACCAGTTTTGAATTCAGCATTTTAAAATATGCAGTCTTTCGGGGTTATCCAGTCATCTATGGAAAACAGTTCACGGCAGGCCAATATTTCCTTCGACCATGAGATTTCAACGCTTTAAATCGCTGTTACGTGTTTTACAATTTGATGATAAAACAACAAGAAATGCACATTTTAGGAATGACAAATTTGCTGCGATTCGCGAAAGTTTTACAATACTTCTAATTGTCGAATTATATAATTATCAGTGTATTTTTAAGTAGTAAATCTGCGTATAAGTTATCTTGATTTATCTAATTATCTTAATATCTGTTTTCAATAAATAAATAAATATACTGTATCAATAGTTTGAATTGTTTGTATTATTCAAAGTTGAGCCTGAGGTCAAAATGACCTCAGTTGTACGAAAACGTAGAAATTATTTTTGTACGTTCTAGCGTTAAACGTCAAAAAAACAAAAATAAATGTAATTAACAAGTAACCCCTATACACTACTAAAAGCTGGCGGCCGCATCCACACCACGATTATCAAGCATCTCACTATCTTTACGATAGTTTTCGATATATAAATTTAATTACATTTATTTTTTGTTTTATTTACTTTTTATTTATTTTCCAAAAAAAATAATTTACGACCAAGAACTCCACAATCGCCGTTATAACTTTAATATATTCTAGCTGAAATCATTGATTTAGTTACTCCATCGCTATAATATACTTACGACTTTTAAATATAGCCAAAATGTTATGCTATAAGATACAATTTTTTTACAACTATATATTCAATCAGAAAATGTATTAGCATAAATCGGTATATTAACATTTATCGATGTGGTTAAATTTTCGATTTAGATGTCTACTAAAATATGTACTTATATTAATTTATATCTTTAGATAAGCGCATTCATGTATACTGATCTCTAAAATGTTCTAGACGATCTGATAAAGGCTTCGACTGTGGTCCTAACGACCCTGACCTTATTTCAACTCAGTTCCGAGCCGGGCAAGTCTGGCCCAACTGGTGCCAATGGGTCACGGAGCAGGAAGAAGTCCGAGGTCGTCAGGCATCTGGTGGTGGAAATGGTAACCATCGTCAGGACTCGGTATACCAGTGCCCAGTTGTATATGACCAGATCAACGATCGCCTTTGTGTCTACCGACAGGGTATGATCGAGTACCCGCAGACACCCCCACCAGCTGTAGTCCAGCAGTCCCAGCCACTAAATCAACCACCACTGCAACAGTTTCTTCAAGCACAACCGCCGATTTGTCTGGCTAGCTCGATTGAATCACTGGTCAGCGGAGCACCTCAACTGCAACAACAATCGTTAGCCGGACCTTTTATGATGTCTCAATCAGACAGCGGCGCGGTTGGTGCAGCTTGTAACTACAATCCGAACCAATTTCTGCAACCATTATCTATGGTATCTATGCCAGGCAGTCTTTGTTGCTCTGTGGAATCTCTTCTTGGGGGAGATAGTTCGTGCGTTTATCAAAAGCAACCACCTGCGCCACCACCACCACCACAGTTTTCTCTAACACAACCAACACCGCCGCCACAACAAGCGCAGATCTTTTCACAAGAAATGCCGGCTCCACCTGGACCGTTTTTTGGGTCCTTTCCACCCCCTCTGCTCCCTGGGATGATGCTACCACCCACGGGGCCACCACAGATAAACAACAGAGGGGGGTTCATGGTTCCACCATCACCCTACAGATCGTTTTCAATGCCAAGCTTGTTTGGCTAAATTGCAGTCCTGTATATCTCAATTTGTGTATTAAAAGTATTCATATAACATGTTTGATTTTATCATAATATGTATTCATATGATCGGTGATATATTTAATTGTGTTTTATATAATGTACGTATCTTATTTAGTATGTATCTTATAGTTTTCATTTAACGTTTTATAATATGGTTTCACGGTCTATAATATTAATATACGTTCTTTCACTAATAAATAAACTACCATTTTGGTTTTTGTTCATTTGACAAAAAAATTTCTGTACATTGCTGTATAAACTTTATCGTAGTAATTAGATAATATATTTCAAATAAACATAAGTGTATACAATAAATAATTGGCCTGAAGTGTATCTATTTTTTTCAGATTTCTGAATAAGCTCAAATTTAGAAATATATTTCAAGAAAATATCTCAAATATTCTATTACAATCTGATTTTGTATGGTGATAATTAATTTAGTAAAAATATTATAAACCTATAATATATTTTATAGGTGTAAATTATACTTAAGCCAAACCAGTATCAATTATTCAAGTCATTTTCTCTATATAAAAAAGTATTGTGTCCGAAAAAAGGTCGTTTTTATCCAATTTATTTTTGTAAATAAGTACAAATAGGTTGTGTTATAATATATCAAATAAAAAATTTGATATCAAGCAATTGTAATTGGTATATTATAAATAATTACTAGCAACTGCAATAAATTTTGTAAAATGATTATCGAGCTGCTCGAATTTCTTTCTCATCTGGTTTTCAGTCAAACGTAGCAGGAATTCAGCGATGTTCTCTCCAATTTCATTTGAATTGTTGAAATTGACATCACGTCTGAAAACCTTGTAATTTCGAGAAATATATATGTTCACTAAGTTGAAGTCCGGAGAATACAGCGGTTGTCTGACAAAGGTTACATCTTCACCATCTAGCATGTTTCTATGTTACATGTTTCACTTATGTTACGCCTAGCCATTTTTGCACAGTAATTACAATATGAAGCTGTGCATCGCCATGTTGGAGAAAGACTTCCCAGCGGGACAAACGAAAGTGTCCTAAGTCTTCAAATATATTCCATTGTAAATGCAAATATCTATCATTTTGGCAATGAAAGATTTTTCAGCTGCAATAAAACTCATAAGTATACATATTTTGTTATTAAATACTATTAAGCTAATTAATATAAAATAGTAAAAAATTTAAGTTATACCATTGCCATGAAGTTTTTCCTTATTTTTTCTCATATTTTTAATAATTTTCCAGTTAAGATATATGTAATTGTGTTATTTATTAATCTATATATGTATTTTTTAATAGTAATAATTGTAACAATTAAATCTTGGCGAACTTTTTATATAAATTTATTTAATGGCTTTACTTCATATCATCAATGTCATTTTTCTTTTGAGGACCTTATAGTTTCTCGGCTTTCATTTTGCAACGCTATCGTTGTTGTTTAGATTAATCTATGTATAATACATGATATAAATACATACGTAGTAAACTTATTTATTTAGATATTTGTATCTGGCGATGCATATTTAGATTTCTAATACAAATTGCGTTCTTTTTTGCATGGTGAAATATATTTTTTTCTTAGGTTTTTTGCATAACTTAACTCTCGCGGACAACAAAATATATATATATACTATATCTATAAAATAACTTATTTAAGCAAATCACGTTATCCTCTTTAACTCACTATTAAATATTTTCATCGTGACAGTCTGGGAAATGCGCTTGTCTGTATATTTTATTGCTCAAGAACGGAATGTCGGTAAATCAGTCAATATATATTACTTTTGTATTTATTTAAATTAACAAAATATATAAAATAACAAATAAAGCACAAGCTGCTGTAAAATAAGTATATTTTCTCATGAATTTTCGGAAGAAAAACTTCTCTTATCGAGTGCGATAAAATATGAATAAAAACAGAGAGACAGGCTATTTAATAGTTGAATGTGACATGATGACGTAATAGGATTAAATTATGGAAGTGTATACAACATGTTAAAAGGAGGAAGCTTATAATTATAGGTGTACGAATTAAACAGAACGTATACAGAGAAAGGTTACGTAAAAGGATTAAGGTGTACACAACTGATTAAAATAATAAAGAAGCCTATAAATATAGTGCATGTAAATAGTAAATGTATAATATATAATAAGAAAAGCACAGATGATTGTTAGGAAAATAAGTGGATTAATAGACAAGGTGCATAAGTTCGTCTCTCTCAATTTTACTATTTATAGCTGGTTTGATTTTGGAGATCTAAATGCTTCTTTGAGGCGCAGATTGATAGTGTTCTTGTCTCTTGCAAGGATAGATAGAGTGTATAAAGGTGACTTGCATACTTGTGTGTTTGAAAATAGAGCTAAAAGAATTCTGAGTGTGTTCCTTGTATCGTTGATGCAGTTTTCTGATTGTGCTGCCGATGTATTGAAGATCGCACGATGTATCCTACAATATCTATAGTTTAATACACAATACTTTCCTATTTAATTATGATAATCAGCATAGCATAACTAGACTGCTATGACAAGGAAAAGAAATGTCTTTATTGCGACAATGCTATATAACAATATAATTATAAAATACAACTTTTCGTTAAATACGTGAAGCAAAACTATGCCGATTACGATATAATATGTAACTGCTTCACAGTATTGTTGCTCATCTATATGAGCAACACACTTTAATCATTAATGAACATTTTGGATACCTTAATGTATGATTAATTCAAAGTATCCAGGCGCGTTTCATAAAAAGTTAACTTTTTACTTAACTTTTAAATTAAAGTTAAAAGTTAACCTTCCTTTGGGTACTTAATTTTTTTTTTGAAGTGAGTCTCATAAAAAAGTTAATTTTTTGTTTAGGTATAAGTTAATTATTTACTTCAGTCATAAGTTAAGTTTTAAATTAATTCATATTGCCATTTATATATTATTATCTAAAAGAACCATGAAAACGAATACAAATAACAGGATCTCACAAATGTTCTGAAATCGAAAAAGATGCTTTGGTAGAAGTGGTACACGAACACGAGAAGAGTTTATTTGCTAAATTTTTCAATGAACGTGTGTCAAAAGCCCAAAGAGAAGCCATATGGAAAGGTATAGCAGAAAAAGTAACTGCAGTGTCACCTACTAAGAGAAGTATAAGTGAGGATGTTAAAACAAAATGGGGGAATTTAAAACAAAAAGAAAGACAGCTATTGCTGTGAGAGCAGAAAGAAACAGGTGGTGAAAATGAGGCTGAGCTTTTAAATGAAAGAGAGGAGCTCATTTGTGGTTTAATTTAAAGCTGTATTTACATAATTAGTTTCTATGAATTCAGTGAACATTTCCATATTGCTTTTCTCTGCGTATAATATTTTGTATTTTTCACTAAATATTCTTGAAAGTGGTCTATTATTGTAGTCTATTTTGTTATTTTTGAAAATAATGAATGTTGAGTAGTGGTTACTGATTGTCAATAATTGTTATTGGTTTATTATTAATACCTAGATATGCTTCAATTGCTATTAATTCAAGGCTATCATGTTTTATTAAACAGTCTATTTTTATTGTCTTATTTCTTTTTCTATTAAGACTGTTATGTCTCCAGCTTTTTTGTGTAGTGGGGTTTCATAAAATACAGTATAATTTATATTTTTGCATTTTTTTATATTTAAATTTCACAGTATCTATTTTTATAACAATTTTCTTATTTACTTGAGTAAAATTTTTATTTTACATAAAACTGTATTTAAGTGATAAATTAAGTGCTATACATATTACATGTTCATTTTTAAAATTTTATTAATACTGCCACTCTCTACATAGAAATAATATTTTTTATCAATAAATGTTACGTACAACTGAAAGTAATTTCCTTTTTTATAGAGTTATAGTAAATATTTTTTTTATTATGCTAGATTTAAATTTTTATAATTATATAAAGTGACTATAAAATCGAACACAATCTGGCAGTTTATGGAATGATGACCTTTTCTATTAACAAATTGTCTTTCTGTCTTCAATGGGTGAAATAATATTGATATGTGTACCATCAATAGGTCCTAAAATATTAGGAAATCCGGCAATAATATAAAAATGTTGTCTAATTTTTGTAAATTTTCTTGAATCGGAAGGGAATTTAATTCGAAGAGATTGACATATAGCGTTAGTTACCCTATCAATACATCGGGACACCGTGGACCTTAAGATACACCATGAATGTCACCAGTAGACGCGTAGAATTATCCTGTTGCGTAGTATTGTAACGCGATACAAAGTTGTATAGCTGTAGTTGAAGGGATTTCGAGTTGAAGCCAAATTTCGATTTGTTTGGTGCCCAAGTGCTGGCTCTATTTCGCGATAGAGTTTAAAAAGGTTCTGTCCGCATATTCAAGAATTCATGCGATCACGGAATATTCTTTCTCTATACGCAGCGCTCGTCAATATTGTACCACTCTCCAATACGCCATCTTGTGATTTAATGGCACTAATAATTTATACTTTAACCTTTTCATTAAACGCAAAATTAATGTTTCCCTTAACTGAAAAAAATAATCTTAACTTTTTAGTTAATTAAATAATCAACTTTTTTTAATGAAAAACACTTTTGAATTGACTAAAAAATTAACTTAAGTTATTATAACTGTTACAAGAATATAATCTGTATAATTTTTAAATATAAATAAAGAAGTCAACATTATCAAAAACATGTCTGTATTTCCAAACCGCTTGTCTTCTTTAATAAAAGAGAAAAATAACACTTTATGTGTTAAACATAAAAGGCAGTACAATACGTCAATTTTCAAGTGAATTGAGTTTTCTCAATATCAAGACGGAATAAAAGGAAAGAAATGAGACATTACCATCGATCGGAATAAGTATGTATGTAAACGAAACTCTTCCTAGATGAAATGAACAAAATGTACGCTTTATATGAGTAATAAAGTATATATTGATTGCTCTCGCCAGTATTGCAGTAGCTGTATCATGCTTCAAGGTAAATATAATGGTCAAAATGAATATGGTCTTTTACCGTAAACCTGAAAAAAAAGTATAACACTTATTTAATAGTTGTCATTTATAGGGAAAAACACGATTATATTAAATTTGAAAATTGGTGATACTACCTGATATATAGGTTTCACGATCAAATAAAGACGAGCGGCAGAACAAATGCGTCGACGACAGATAAAATATAGAGACGGTTGAGATCTGAATTTCAAAATCGCGTATTTCTTCAGGCTGTATCAAATGCGTCCAGGCAACATCAAATGCAGACACAATAATTTAATTTATTGGGAATATTTCTTTGTGTATTCTGGCAGTCTTAGATTAATACATTAGGATGTTAGTATATTAGTATGTTATTGGACAGATATACATAGTACAAATTAAACTGTAAAAACAATCTGTAATTCATATTGCAAACTATATATTACCTGGGTGGCTATTGGTATGTAAAATAACAATAATTTTATTTAATAAAAATTGAATTAGAATTGCAAGTTAATTCAAGCCAACATATTATAGGGCACAATAGGTTCTTATCGAATAAATAAGCACGTTCATAAATAGAACAACGCAGAAATAATTATATTATAGCCTTTATTTTCACACCTTATTTATATAATTTAATATTCATATTATACAAAAATATTTTTTCACTTAAGTATAGATAATATAGACTTTAAAACAAACACTTGACCGTGTGCTGAAGCAAAACATATAAGGTAAACCGTGTTGAAACAATATTTCCCCATTGCAAATATAAATTATTTTATCTGTTGAAAACATCGACATAGCAACTAGTCTCCAGTAAATTATAAAGTATATCTTATGTATTTATAAACTAGAGATTACCTATTAATATTAGAAAATAATATTTATATTTGATTTCTATAGCAAATATCATCAGTCTATCTATCTACTATAACAATTACGGCAAGTTATACTTCCAGCTATAAGATAGATATTAACCTCTTCATTACGACCATACTAAAAAAAAAATCCTCATAGCTAGCTATATACATCTCAAATTTAACTTGATTTTAAAAATTGTATTACTGTATAAAATTCGTATAATTATGCTCACACTATTAGCTAGCTACCGAAATACAGCATACAATCATACAACGTAATTTAATTTGAAACAATCGAACGAGTGTTTATTTCTTGTAGCATTATAAGATTCTTATTCTTACTATACCAGTATTAAAAAAGATTTTAATATTTATATGAATAAATACCTACTATATATATTATTTAAAAATGTAATATATATTGAAAATAATATATATATTATATAGAAGTTATCATTGTATTTATGCTCGTACTAGCCTGAAAATATTACGCATTAAAATTGGTTAATTTTTTTATCAAATTATTTATTTTACGCATATGGTATATAGTTTTCAATATGGATAATTGTTTGCAATATTATATGTATTTATATAAATACATATACAAAAGGCTTTAATTTAAGATGTCATAATACATAAAATCAACTCTCAGTTAATTTAGATGGACGCATTTAATATGACCTTGTCAACATTTTGTCTGATTTTAAAATTCAAGTCTCAGCCGTCTCCATTTGATCTGAAGCCGACGCATTTGTTCTGTCGCTTGTCTCTATTTTATCGGAAAACCTGTATATCAGTATTATGATTATTAAAAATACAATTTAGATGAACTAATTAACAGATCATAATTAAAATAATTGCTTAAAGGTATGCTTACCATAAAAACATATGCAAGGCATAGGTAAACTTATTTGATATAAAAGTAAGACATGAAAATGGATTTATAATTGCCATTTGAAACTTTTTATACAGAAAGTTATAAATACGTGGTTCTTTTTTTAATATACTTTAATAAACGATATTTATCAATAGAAATTAATAAAATATGGTAAATTAATATATTAATAGTAAAATTCGATTATCAGCATATATAACCTTTCAAGCGATAACTGACCCTGCGCCTCTGCCTTCAAGATGTTTGTCTCGTCAACTAACATGTTGAAACGTTCTATTTTGAAGGCCTTATTCTTTCTCTTTCAGCGGGCCAGAATAATTTATTCATAAGGATTTCATTATAGACCACAATTTTTAATTACAACTAATTAACATTTTGAAAATACTTGTAAATGTATTATATCGATTTTTTCTATAACAAATTTACATATTATTGTATGTAATCTCATTTACATATTAGTTACCATATACTTTAATTTTTAAAATGATAACAATCGCAACATTGTTTCAATGCAATTAGTTTAGATTGGTAATCAATGTATATATTAATTAATTTCTATAGTTATAACTTATAACGTATACTTAAATTTTCTGTATACTCTTATTATTGCCATTGCCTCTTTTTCCTTTTCTGTTGTCCTTTCATAAAGCTTTAAGGATGCTACAGATTTATGTCCCGTAACGGTCATAATATCTGAATCGGAAAAATTTCTTTTGACGATACTAATGGACGATACACGAAAACAGTGGTTTGTATAAGATACATTGATATTACATAATTTGCAAATTTTTGACATAAATTTGGAAATTGAATTGCGGCCAAGAGGTCTATTTTGATTCCAACAAACTTTCTGGTCATTGAAGGAATCTTTTGATTTCTGCCATAATCTAATGCACTTAGGGTTCAGCTTAGAGACGTGGGATTTAAATAGTAGAAGAGTACAAAAAAATGACTGCGTTTTCGTACATTTGTCCTCTTATCGTAGATTCGGAATCAGTAACGTGATTTTTTGTTGCTTCGACAGTAACTTGTTCCAAATAGTGCTTATTTGTTTTTATTGCGAATCAATGTTTATTGCAAATATTTTCACATCTCTCCGACAGAAAAATAGCATAATAACCATCCAAACTAGAGCTGCAACTGCTCAGGAACGTCTGGTTGAAGGATGGATATGATTTTGGTTATCGCTTCCGGAGGGTTTTGCTCGTAATGCTTGACGCAGTTCTTACCCTCGGCTTTCAGTGATTTGCAATATGGAAAGAAAATGTTCCTTGAAGAAGCGAATTCTTTGTCTTTCGTAATGTCACAGTAGTCTGGCCCGAATTTTACACAGAACTCTATTGATAGAATATCGTATAGCAACAAGTGACTGTTTCATATATTTTTCGCCGCTGGGTTTACGTCAGTAGTGGGACTGAGATTTTTTCTATTTTTCGGGTATAGTAAATATTTTCTGGCGTAGTAATCAATTTATACAAAAAATAGTAGTAGTTGTAAGAAAAAATAAAACATAAGAGTAAAAATAATAATATTATTACAATCTATCTTACATTAGAATCATCTACCAATAATGAAAATACTATTACTAATTCAGATAAAGAAAAAATTAAATACAATGTTCCTCAAGGATTATAAATTCGGCCATAGATAAACACACATCAGTGATAATACTAAGTATGTAGTTATTTTCTAATAAATCTGCTATATAATACAGTTAATAAACTACAAAAATGATACACCATATTATGTAACAATTCTAATAATAAAAAGAGTGCTATGTACGCAGTGTACTAGTGTATGTATAGTGCAAAAAATCTCAGTTCGGCAAAAAGAAAGGTCAATTTGTTTTCGAGGGTCCGCATCAACCGCATCAGTAGAAAATCGTTTCAGAATATTTTCTGATTCTCGAAGCTTTTATTTTTTTGGATCGAGATACGAATGCGAAACCTAAAAGGAAACAACACGTCCATTTCCTTGGAAAATTTAACGCTCTTCATCTTTTCGGACTCCAATTGTCGATAAAGTGTCTTTTTTAACTCCTTTTGTTTGGCTTCCTTTCTTTCCTCCCTTCATCCTCCTTTCGCTTTTGATATTCAAATTTTGCAGAAGCTGCCATCTGTAAAAATTTCTAGTTGACTGGAATATTTGGAGCAGTAACCTTTAGAACGGCGACGCACAATTTCGATATAACTAAAGCATTTATTGTGTGTGGAGAGAGACTAGTTCATTTCTTGGATACAATGTCCGGAAGCATACTAAAGGTTCGTTCTACTTCCGCATTGCCATGTGGCAAAATGGCAACGCCACGTGCTACATGTGAGAAGTTGTTTTCCTTTTCAACAGAATCCCAGAACTCAAGAAGACCTTTTCCTTGCTGGTCAATATAAAGCTGGTGAAGACGAACCTCCACTTCCAGTTCACTGAGTTTCTCCTTTTCAACGACACCTTGCATTTTCAAGACAATTATTTTGACAAACTTTTCAAAATAAAGCGATTTCTGATGATTCCTGCGAAAGCATTTTGCAGGCACTGAAGAATTTGTGATCAAATAGATGGTAAGTTTGCAGTTTCCGTGTACCATCAATGAACTTGCGCACAGAAGACAATGCCTCTGTCTGTGCATCCGCTTTCATTAGTATAAAAAGCGATCGAGCAGTACTGCCCATGGCTAGCTGGTAAGGTTTGAGCCACTGAAGCTATT
>JAYRBW010153642.1:0-14133 GCA_036023295.1 Invenusta paracnida | reverse complement strand
TCACCCTATTTGATTTCTCAAGAGCTTATGACAAAGTCTGGCGACGAGCCTTACAACTCAAGATGTTCAGGAAAAACCTCCCCAGCTGCATTGTCAGATAGCTCGGAGCGTTCCTCTCTGACCGTCATACTTTAGTCAAAATCGGCAACAGCCAATCTAGCTGGCGCCTCTTTAGGGAGAGCCTCCCGCAGGGTAGCGTACTTGCCCCTACCTTCTTCCTTACCTGGACCTCGGACATTACCACCTACATCCCGCCCCAGGCACACACCTTCCTTTTCGCGGACGAACTTGCAGTGGCAGCCCGAGATAAATAGATTGAAGCTTCCCAGAAAGTTTTCCAAGATGCTGCCAACGGTATCGACGCATGAGCTAGGGACTGGAAAATGACCCTCGCAGCCGAGAAATCCGAAACTATCCTATTCACTTTATGGTCCAAGGAAGCCAACAAAAAAGTTCCGATCATCATGAACGGCACCACTATTAGAACCATGAAGACAGCTACCTTTCTGGGTGTAACCCTGGACCGACTTCTCAACTTCGGAGACTACGCCAGACATATTAGAACCAAAGCTATGAACAGAATCCAGCAAATGCGCGCGCTCGCGGGAAGAACCTTGGGTTGCAGCTACAGCACCACGAGAACCCTCTACCTAGCCTACGTTAGATCAGCATTGGAAAACGCCGAAGGTGCATTGATGCCAACTGCTTCCAAAACAGCCATAGCGACCCTTCAGACCGTACAAAATGCCGCTGCAAGAGCAATTACAGTATGCTGTAGAGGTACCTACGCTAGAGAAGTTGAGGAAGAGGCCAGTCTCGAGCCCATCGAAGATAGAGCCACTCTCAAGGCAACCAACACCTATGAGAGAGCCCTCAGAAAGGACCCTGACGACCCCCTCAGGCTTATCGCCAACATAACTACCCGACAGCGGCTCTCTATCACCAGAGGCTTGAGAGAGACCGGCGCAAAGTCAACTAGAGACGCTGACATCAACACCATTCCAAGAGAACCCAGGCGAACGATCCCACCCTGGCCGCCATGGGATTAGCAACTTCTATGCACTTTCTCCTCATCAATACCCGACAGCACAACTCGCAGAAACCTCCCAGAAATCAGACACAGAGCTGCGATGAACCACCTCAACACCCTCCTCGAAGTTGACGCAGAGGTATACACGGACGGCTCTGCGATCGAAGGAACCATTGCCGGAGGCGGGGGCATCGCCGTGTACTGGGAGGGAGGCGACATCCGCACGGACAGCATTCCCACTGGACACCACTGTTCCAGCTACAGAGCCGAGCTCGCCAAGCTCCACAGAGGCACATAAATTATCCTCAAAGAAACCGCTACCAGAGAAATCAGGCGCGTCCGTTTCCTGATAGACACGAAATCTTGTGTCGACAGACTAAATAGTGGATCAGACAAAGCCAGAGACGACCTTCTCCTTTGGACATTCGCCAACTTCATCAGCCTTAGCAAAGCCGGCATCCATAGTGAGGTGCAATGGATACCCAGCCACTGCGGGATCGACGGCAATGAGGCAGCCGATGAACTGGCCAGAGAAGGAGGTACCATAGATCAGGCAGACACCCCCATCGACCTCCAAACTGCCTGTGCCAGCGTCCAGCGCTATACAAGACGAAAATGTAAAGAAGACCGTAGAGAATCATGGCATCTAGCCATAGTGAAGGCCCAAGGAGCAGCCAGGTATGACCTTGCGTCCCTTGACAGAAGAACAGTCACCACAATGTCACAACTCCGCACAAGCAGGTCCCCCCCTTTGCGCCAACTACCTGGCGCGCATCGGCGCAGGGGAATCGGACATCTGCACGCATTGTGACAACGGCCAAACAGAAGACCCCCGGCATTTGCTCCTCGACTGCCCAGCGTGGACTTTGCCAAGATTCGAAGAATTTAGTATCGACCCGGGCCCAGAATGCCTTAACAAACCGGACCGGATCATAAAATGTCTTACTCATGTGGGTCGCATTCCGCGACCGGTCACCTAGTGGTCTTGGAATAAGAAAGAAAGAAAAAGAAAGCAGAGCGAGTGAAGTTTAATTTTTTTAGATTCTTTTTGGGAGCTTTATGTATAAATAGAGACTTGCACAGCATAAAAATGATATTTTACTATTGCAAAACAAATAAAAAATATCATATTAAGAAATTTGAGGAATTTGAGCTTTTTGGATAAATTTGAGGAATTTGAGGAAGCTTAAACAAATTGAGGAATTTGATAAATTTGAGGAACTATGACAGGCCTGAGTTATCTGAAAACTTATTAAAAGCACCATGCATCCAAGTTCAAGTAAATTTATTCTACTAGTTAAGTTATATTAAAAGTTTGAAAATATAAAATAATTTATATTGGGAAATTTACTCCTTAATGTGCTAGGTTGGTGAACGCATGACATCGACAGATATATCTGATAGCTATAGCTGATTCGTAATAGCAATGTCACCCTTAGTATTGTTACAGTAAATAAAACTGATAACGTTATTTTTCAAAAGACAAAAGACGCGGAAATTACTTTTCTATGTAGCGATTTAAAGGAAGAATACGCCAGCGTTAGGTAGGTACTAGCTGGCTTATATATTTCTCCATTAGTTAATAAATATAATCATGAATCGATCAGGAACAAATTCTGTGCATTTATGCACCTACATAAAGGTATATATATAAAAACCAGGTACATATTTAGAAATAAATATAAAGTATGAACGAATTAATTTGGTAAAGTCGAAATTGCATATTTCTTCGAGAATATTGTATACCGAATAAATATCAACTGTTAATAAATAGAAGCTGTCTATTTAAATGGTGCGGTGAGTTACATATATTTTAATCTGTTCCTTTTTGTGAGTTTTGAGCGTTTTCTTTTTAATAAAGTGCAAAAATACATGAATGTATATGCAATAAAAATTAAAATATTAAAACATTTAATCTAAATTATAATCAATTGCGATACTTCTTATCAATAGAAGCTATACAACATCGTTCACCAAAGTTTTCAGTTATACACAAAGTTGATTTTATTGAATTTCCAGATAACAGTTATATTGTCATTTACTAGACAATTCCCCTCATGAAGAGCAAAATTCAATATATATACATATATATATATATATTTCACTCAAAAAGTAAATAATTGAATAAGACATGCATGTTTATGATTTAGATGAATATATGTTTTAATTTATCAAATAAATCATTTAGTAAACTTAGAAAAATGAAGCAATCAATTAATGTATAACGCTCATAAGTCATTATATAGTAAAAAGAAGTCAAAGTAGTAGTAGTAAAACATTGTATAAAGTACAATGTAGTAGTAAAAAGTCATAATAGTAATATTTTTTGGACAACTTATAATAAACTTAATACTGAGATTTAATAATATTAATTTAAAATATCAATAACGACACTGATTTTTAGCTCATAGCACGGATAACTTTTAAAGTAAAATTAATATACTTTAAATATCGGAAACTAGTAATAATTATAATCTTATTGGTATTATTATATTTATTATAATTACTAGTTTTAACAATAACATTCATGATAAAATTGTAATAAACTGTTTCAATAATTGTAACAATTATTGTAAATTGCAACAGTAATACATCGACAAATAAATAAATAATATTATTTTTGTCTCAGAGAAATAGAGTAGCTCTGGAGTGAATCAAAATCAAAATTTAAATTTAACCTCTTTCTTTTTAAAATATTAATTTGAATTTATTGATAATTAATTGAAAGTTTAAAAAGTATATATATTGTATTTTGTACAATTAATATAAATAACATGTGTATCGTTTTATTGAAACATTATATTAATAAACTTCAAAAAATAAAAAGCCGTTAAAATGTCTGTAAAAATATACCATATAGATTATACTAACTGAATAGTAAGGATTCAATATAATAATCCTAATTTTTCTCATTTTAAAAGATATATCTTTGGTAAACACAAACACATTTCATGTTGTATAAGTTGCGAGATATTAACTAGGTATTAGACTAATAATATCTTGAACTACAAATGTACATATATTCGTAGAGGACAGTATTGTCTAATATACAGACTATACTCTATCACGTTTGCAAAAATTGCGTGACGGGACCAATTTGATTCCTAGCCGGAAGAGTGTATACAGCTATTTTCAAGCAAGGAGATTATTAACTCGGAAACTTCAACGGAAGCAAATCATCCTGCAACGCAACAGAATACTCTACCTCATAACCACAAACTACAGGATACCACCACACTTGCGTTAGACAAGCTCATAAGTTCTCTTTCAGAGGAGCTAAAGTAAAAATTAAAACAAAATGTTGGGGGCAAATAACAATGTAATGGGGGTAATTTTACAGTGCGCACGAGTGCCTGTGATGTGCATCAATACACTGCGCTTCTGGGGATAATTAAACATAAAGGGGACTCTCCTCATATCTTATACTGTATGAGCTCTCGAAAATACTAGAGATATCGTATTATATTAATAATTTACGCACGTAGATAGCAGTTTCCTAGTTATGGTATACACATTCGAAACATTCTATCATGACACTAACTACAGTAACTAAGCTACAGAGCCTGACCTATACCTACACAATATTTCAAAGACAGAAATATTAGGTGTATATCTACTTATCATATAAGTACAATACAATGTAAACACTACATTATTACAGGGTATCAATATAGCATATTTTTGTATAATATATATTTATTATTTTCATGTTAAATAATACTTTATATTATACTATTTATGCCTATCATAATTGTAAATACACCAAGATAAATATAAACTGATCAAAAATGAAATTGGAAATTCTTATTGTAAAGAAAAAGTACCTAATACAAAAGAAAATTGACAGATAGTTGTTAAATACCGATTTAAAGAAAATAAATAATTAATCGTGAAAAATATACTGTTAGCTTAAAAAATAATAATGCTTTCAGTCATCATCACATTTTTTTAGTATTGAAATCTTGTCGCAATTAAATTATAAAAATAAATTAGTATATATTGTAAATTTTTTATATTTTGTATAATATAAATTAAAATATAACAAAAGCTAAATTATAAAATACCCTGCAATTTAAACTACTAAAAATAAACAATACGTTTTTGGAATTGAAAGTTGACAAAAATTGATTAATACAATCATGACTTTAATTTACAACTATTTCAAAGTTTAAACAAGTTAAAAGTGCCCGATTTCGACCATTGCAGTTATAATTATTTAGTTTCAATAATATTCGAGGGTTCAAGAGCCCTTTGTGTCAGTCAGTGTGTTAGAAAACATGACTATAGACATGGTAATGCCAGAAAATAAAAAAATTACAGATAAATATGTATATAGAAAATGCACTGTATTATCGTAGTTTGTATAAGATAACTATTGCCCGAGCTAACAATACATACAAAAATGTAGTGTTCTACACAGTATAAAAAACACAGTCGATATATACAGTCAACAAATTTGCAAATAAGTTAACACATGAGATTCGTTCTGTTTAATAACGTCTTTACAGCTCAGTTTTCTTCAATTTTACTTTTCTCTCAGTGTTTCGATCACAAGAGAAGATCCCAGAATGTGCATGTTCTTTCTGCATCGAAGCACATTTTATCAACTGTCTTTGTCAACTGTTAAATAACAAACCCCAACCTTTTTCTTTCAAATGTGGCTTCAACACTTAAATTTCACGAATTTTTGAGCATCCTGGCTCGTTATCTCAGCCAAATGAGCCAAGTAAGCACCACTCGCACCTTGCAAGAAAGAAACACGTAGCGCAGATCTTTGAAAAATTATAATTTACATCTGCTTGTGTTTTAGCACTGAACAACGAAGAGATTTTACAAGATGATATACTACAAAATAAGTACTATAAAGATAAACATGTGTCTAAAACATTTCAGAGATGTCTCAAAAATGATTATAACATTTTCATATACTTAAAAAAATTACAAGAACCAATATTTTTAATTGTAGTAAAATCAGTAAAATTGTAGTAAAAAGCAGCAATAGTTCTTCTTAAAAACAAAAAATGAAGCACGAAAAACTGAAATAGACAGCTATCAATACATATAATAAATTAACATAATAAACGTTAAAAAAACTATTAGATAAAATCAAGAAATATTTCATACTAATATATAGTATTATATAATAACAAAAGTAAAAAATAAGAATAAGTAACATCACATTAGTTGTCAAAGGCAGATTTATATCATGTCTAGGACCATAAATAATACGCAGTTATAAAAAATAGAGAAATTATTTTTGCTTTTCAAAAATTAATATAACAAATAATCATGATTTAGAATGCTGACATTTTTAGAGTTTTCCTGGAGCGTACAAACCTTGCATAAAACAAGTATCACATGTAATTCAAAATAGATATAGAATAAAATTAATCAACTATAATGCTAAGAAATATTAAATCGATTAAGAAAACATTATCAAACATGGTACATGGGAAGGAAAACTTTATTTACATATATGCACATATTCGGAAATCTGTATTAAATCATATTCACTGTGAACCTCGATGCAGAAGTATTTTTAATGAAAATAATGCTAAAACCCTCAAGTTTGTAATTGAAATTTCAATCCAATATGCCCGCGTACACTTAAAATATTTCTTTACTTAACGAGGACATATGTTTTATATTCGAAAATGGTACATTTCTGGTGTATACTGATTTTTCACAGACGCATAATTTTGTGATCAATTTTATAATCAATCAATATAAGTAAAGGAATTCGTGTGCTAATGTAAACAAAAATAAGACACAATTAGACCAGCTATGATTTTCCCAATTTATTTCAAGTCATCAATATGAATGAACTTTGTATTCAATTTTTGGCTCTAATAAATGATGAAATTGTAGGCGATAATTTATATTTTATAATGATAAGCCTGGAACTTATTTTATCTACTTTACTGCACTTTTCCATTTGCTAATTGATTCCCATTATTAATCTCATATTTAGAATATATCTTAGATATCAGAAAATTCTTGTACAACTAAAAATTTGAAACACATTCTAAAATAGATTTGTATTTAAAATAGTAACAAAACGTATATTTATATGTATGTAGGTTTTCCTGAACAAATATAGACAGGCGACAGAACAAAAGCATCGACGTGAGATCAAATAAAGGTCATGATTTGAATTTACAAATGGAATATATTGTTAGATCAAATATTGACAAGGCCATATCAAATGCTTCTAGGCCAACAAATACGTTCACACCACATCAAATAGTATTGAATGAAACAATATGATTAATGCATATTAAATAATATTTATATATGTAGACAACTTTTAAATAGACTAAATAAATATTGATGCGTTTTAAATATACACATGAACACAACATGTTATTGTTAGTTTACTTCAATAATGTTTATTCTTTATAATTTATAGCATAGAGAGTTCATAGTTCACATAAATGCATATGTAATTTCTTTGACATTTTAAGTAAATAAATAGTTTGCAATGTGAATATAAGTCTACAAAATTTTAATGTATTAGTATAAATGCATTACTCTAAAACTACAAAATAAAATCTCAATTAATGTTACATTATCGACTTGGACGCATTTGATATGGCCTTGTTAGCATTTGATCACACAAAATACGCGATATAAAATTCAAATATCACTCTATTTGATTTGACGTTGACGTATTTTTCTGTCAATACATTTGATTAGGAAACCTTTGTTGTCTGTCAAAAAATGTACATAAGAATTAGTCTCAAATAATAGGTTCTATAAACTCGACATTAACTACATTATAAAAAAGAAATGAAAACAGAATTGGTAAATGATTGCTGCAGCAAATTTTGTCAGTGTTTATTTAGAGTTAGCTAGTTCTTGTTTATCCATCGACTATTAAAATTACGGCAAATAGCATGTCCAACAAAATCAAGAGTGAATAAACATAGTCTAATCTCAATTGTTTAAATTCTTTTTATACATTTTTTAATCTTCTCCATATACAATTAATGATAATATATATTATATTCTCCCTAAATAATTAAAAACCTATTTTTTAGATAGTCTTGAATTTTCTTAATATCTACTAATTGGCATTTTTATTGATTTAAAGAATTAAAATTTCTGTAAAAAATCTGTATAGACAATTATCAATACAATTATGTTCACATCATCTAAACTAGCTAGCTACTAAGATACGGTATACTGTCATATAAAGTAATTTTACCCAAAACAAAGAGTTTTTATTTCTTGCAGCAACTATATAAAAGATAATGATATCAATATATGTATTAAGTTCAAGAATAAAAAGAAAGCTTGTGCAATCGTTAACATAGTTGCAAATAAATAGCGCCGAGACAAAGTTTTCCATTTTACTAAATTGCTTTATTCGATTTAATTAATGATCCAATGCTTAAATAAAACATATTTCAAATGATGCGCTAGCCAGTATACACATAATTCACATTTATCTTGAGAAAACTTGAAGTATTTTTAATTTTTGGTGTGCATTTATATATCGTATAAAATTTAAAGAAATAAATTCCTGTTCTAATTAATACAATCAGCAACAGTTAAAAATCGTTAATTTCTCGATATTTTGTGAAAATTTGTACATAATTACCACATATTTAATTAAAAATTTAATTAATTATATATACACATAGTTAATAAGATATAAAATCATAAAAATAACTATTTATCCACAAGCACCTATTTCTTAAAAATTAAATTATGCTATTAAACATTCAAATGGAGAAACAGGTAAAATATCTACAACATTAAAAATTAAGAATATACAAATCTGAAATTATTTAATATAAAATATTTATTATTCAGAATTCAAATTTATTAATATAAAAATAGTAATTTAATACCAAAGTTTATTCTGGTAGTATTATCAAATGTTACACAACATTTTAAAGATGACATTGTCAGTGATATTATTCTAACATCAGAGGATTTATATTTTCCTAATAGTAGGTAAAAGTATATAAAATGTTCTATTACAGACAATCAATACAATTAAATAAAAAACATTTCAATTAACAAAAATAGTTTTATTTTTTATTTCAAAAAAATATACCAGTTAAAATTAAATGTACGATTTGACATAACGGGCTATATAAGAAGTATATATATCCACCCTAATTATAGAGTACTTATAAAGAAAATGATACTAATTTCAATTCCCTGACTTTCCATGAAATATTTCAGAAATTTCTCAGAAATATTTCTCAATTCTCTGACTTTTATCTGACATTTTGCCCTGAAAAGTACCCTTAATTTCTAAATATCCTGACTTTTCCCTGACCTGTGGGAACCCTGTAATCTAATGTACAATATTTTCGATTTGTAAAACCAAAATGGCCGTAATTTTTGCAATAATTTATTAATAGAAAGCTTTTTAGTTCAATAGGTGTTAAATTCTACATTTTTTATACATCGTCTTATGTTACTTTAAAATTATTATTTAAAACTTCAAACTTAATTTTATATTAAAATTCTAGAAAATAAATAAAAATCATTGTCGAATTTGTGAAGCAGGATATTAAAATTTATCGAAAAAAATTATTGACGCATTAATCATGTTGTTTTACTTTTGGATGCTCCTGCGTATATAGATCACTTATGTTATAGGTAGTACATTATGAAATCTGAAAATTATTGATAGATTTGTCAATTTCTTTAATATTATATAGTTTCGACTAATACTGAAACCTTTTAAAAATCAAGTATTACTGCATCAGACCTTGGCTGATTTATACAAATATGAAAACATTATTGTAAAGAATACAAATTTGAAAATACCAAACTTCTCGCAACATACCACATTTAAATATAACTAATGTGACAGCTTTATCAACGGATATAGCAAAATTAACAAATATAAATTTTTTAAATGAATACACGTAATTAATGAAATCAAATAGTTTATCTGTCAGTAAACTCTTTTGGATGTAGCAATATATTATATTGATCGTCATGTAGTATTCATGCATTGCATTTTATATAAAAATAATAATGATAATAACAACTTACTTTTATAACATTTATTTATAGAAAGTATTGTAACATCTAAAACCGATTTATAGGAAATTAAATTTTGATTTTAATACATATGTATTAATGTATGAAATATATTTAATACATATGTATAAATGTATGTACATTTCATTCTATATGTACAACTAATAAAGTTAGAAAACGAAAAGTAGTACATTAAATTGTTTTAGAACTATTTCACATATCATTTTTTATAAATAATAAAAATTAATTCTACACATTAAATTTATCTCATCAGTAAAATATTATAAACATTATTTAGATGTATATACATGAGATGTTTAGAAGTCAACCCTCTGTTTTAGATAGTGTAGGTATTTCAAAAATGTTCATATTTTCATATTTAAAACATTAAAACATTAAAATGTAACCTCATTTTGTAAATTATATTTATCTCATAATAATTTAGACGTAGATGTTGTTAAGATGCAATAGATAGACTAGTTAAATAAACATTGTACAGGGTACAAAAGGTATATTGATATGTGCACATTATAATGCAATACTACTATAATAATACTAATATTATAATATAAACAAAACAAAATGTGTTATGCTCCTAATCCTTTTATGACAAAAAAACTACAGGAAAAAGTTTAAAACATGATATATAAGTATCTTAAATTTATGTAAAATAGCATATTTTTTAGCTTTCAAATTTATATGATTAACAACAGTTAAGGTTGAAGCAATAAGCTAAAAAGAATTACGCTATAATTTCTCGTGTATATTAAAAAATTATAATATGTAAAGTTCATAAATAAGTAATTCAATAAATATTTGTATTACTTACAGTAAGTAAACATGTGATTTTAGTTCCAATACAACTAATTGAATGTAAATGTTACCGGTTTAAAGATTTGTTGATGATATTCGTCTTAGTTCCATGTCAAATTTTTACTATTATTATAAAAGTTATTCGATTGATTAGTTTTAAAAAACAAAACACTTATTTCTATAATACATTAATATATAAAATTATAGCATATAATATAATATAATAAACACACTGAGAGTCAGGACTGTACACCGCTATTACAGCCCGCTGACTATGTAATATATTACATTGGCTAGTTAATTATAACAGTTCTGAACAATATTTATAATGTGATCAAATAATTAATCAATATAGTGTGAGACACCTCTCAGTTTTCTACTTTCTCTCTAATCGGCAGACAGTGCAGGTGGTAGGTATCTATATTACAGCTTAACAGTTATTTGTCTACAGTAGATAGTTTCCCTTCTTGTCTATTCTGATTCATTCGTATTTCTACAAATTTGAGAAATTACGTCTACCATCCGCACACTTCAATTAAAATATAAGCTGGTGCTATATATTCCATTATTATTAAACTAACTATAATTATAACTATGTAATGCTCTAATTCAGTTCACACCTACATTCTCAGTTATAGTTATAAAAAAAAGTTGAAAATTAATTCAACTAATTTTATGAGTTTCATTGTTCTCAATTAGACAATTTTCAATAGCATATTGACACCCCCTAGGTAGCAAAAGTAGGATGATAATATATAATTCCTTCATATTGATCTGTGGTGCATTGTTATGAAATTAAAAGGAGATATATTAACTATTTCTAACAATGTTGAGATGTCTTGACTTCTACAAAACTAGTATTAACTCTCCTTTTAAGGAGTACACATAAATAAAATGTAATTACACAATATATATAAAAATAATTGATAACTTCTGCTTTATTATTTACCAAGTTTCAAATAATATCCACTTTGAATATTTTGTAATAAAAACATTCTAGGTTAAATATAAACTTTTAAATTTCAAATCTATATATATATTTCATTAAAACAGTTTTAATTTTTTTATAAGGACATATTTGGATAAATCTTGGTGGTAAAAAGAAGAATGCAAACTGAAATTAAATGTTAAATATAAAGAAAAATGTATACTTCATAAACAAGTAACCTTTAAATAACGGTATTACTTAGTAATTATACAGGTTGCGATTTTAGTTCAAATATAATTTTAAAATGTTAATGTTATACCGGTCATCACGTCCAAGATTTCTTGATGATATTCGTCTTAGTTCCATGTCCAATTCTTGAGCTAATCCACTGTGACCACTTTTTCTACAATATAAAATAAAATAAAAGTCACATTTCCGCGCTATTTTAAATATAATATTTTTTCTGAAATTTATAAAACTCAAACATATCCTAGATTTATCTACAATAAGTTAGACATTTACTATTTCTTCATAGTGAAGGTCGATTATTAATTCTTTGTTGAATAGAAAATACTGTAAATATGTTAAACTAGTTTTTTTCTAAAATAAAATCTATTTAAAAATAATTGCTTCAAAAACAAACAACCACAATAAATAATTATGAAAAGGTATTCGAAAAGATTTTTGGTCAGTAAAATTAGAATATATAATAGGCACACTAGCTCTTCGCATATGAAAGAATATGAGATAAGATAATAAGTAATAATAGTTTATAATTATATGCTTCCAGTGAAATAATCATTATGAAAAATCAGAAAATCTGGTCAATTAAAATACTATAGTTTGCATTATTATATATCATTAAACTAGCTCTGCGAAAGAAAATATATATAAATATATAAAATCAAAACATATGTTTTCTTCAAAATATTAACTACTATACTCGTCATATGAAATGCATACATATTTTATCATGTCTATAAATGGTTTTCTTACTTAAAATGTGATTTATTTCATTATGTTACCATAAACTGAAAATAGAAATGTAGCCAAAACCTATAATATAATACATGAAAAGTAAAACATTTATCTCAATTTTATTCCTGACAAAACAAAATTACCATACTTTGTTTTAATAATCAACACTCATACTTTTTTGTGGATTAATTGTGTATTTTATCGTTGAAATTTATTTATAGAAAAAAACCTTTTTAAAATATTTAAACAAAATTCAATTGTCAAGCTATTAAATTATATACAGAAATAAACATAAAACATTTTACCTATATATTTTCAGATCAATAATAATAAAAGTATGTAAAGTAATAGATTAGTATAAATATAAAGAATGAAAAGCGAAAATTTCGTATCTGAATTCAATAAAAATAAAATAAAACTGTACCAAACATGTTAATCAAATCTAAACTGCATGTATTATTTTTTTCTAATTATTTCAGTACAATATTTTTTTGCATTACGTGAGATGAACATCTCGTGTGAAAAATGAAACGTATTAGTTTCACTTTTATTTTAGCAAAAACAAAAAGATTTATACAATAAAAATATAAAACTTAATTTTTCAGTCTGTACATTAAAGTTGCATACTTGTAATGCAAGTTGATTATTATGTTTTTATGTAAACGTTAAATTCAATAATTGTTTAAAAAATAATGTAATACATAAATATATCTAAATAATTATACATGAAGGTTATTTGTATATTTTCCTTTTGCAATCATATTAAGTATGATTTTTACATCCTAATATAAAATATTAAGTTGACACAATAAAAGACTAAACAGTTGAAACGTTTGTTTATAGTTAACTGCGGTTAGAGAAATAGACAATTTAAAACTGTTAATTGTGAACATTCAACAACAAAGCGTAAATAAAAGTTTGATAAGAGAAACATATAGGCTAGGCACTATACTGCACTATGACACTTGCGCAAGTTATATACAGAAACGATATAATAAAACAACCTACATTCATCAAAACTATGTAAATCAACCTCGCGAACAGTGAATTGGACATATATTTTGTGACGGAGGTGAATATTCTCAAAGATTGTAATTAATTGTGAATAATAAAAGTTGTGTGCTCCATCCAGTAAACATGCCAAAACGTTTTATAAAATAGTATTATTTGATGAGGTAGCCCCCTTTCAGCTAAACAAACAATTGTACTTTCAATTAACTTTAATATAAATAGATATAACAGAATACTAACAATCCCAAGAAAGACTGGGAACTATGGATTGTTAATAAAAAGTGTTATATAGACCGGGAGCCCAGGGGGTCGAGGGTAGCTGGAAAGCGAACCAATTCTAATTGATACTATAAGGTAGAATAGG
>JAYRBW010153631.1:0-14134 GCA_036023295.1 Invenusta paracnida | reverse complement strand
TTGAATAAATATTCTAATTAAAATATTGTTATATTTTTCAGAATTAAATAAAAATACATTATTCTGACTTTGTATCCCGTTTTAAAGCAAAAATTATAGTTAAATACCGCTGATATATTTACCACACTGAAACAAACATGTTTCAGTTAAGATACACTGTTCAATATAATTTACTTAATCAATCATGGTGCTGCATTAAATTCTGACGTTGGCTGCAATTACATATTTTCCTATTTTTTTAAATATAATTCATATTTATAACTTGAATAAATATTCCAATTAAAATATTGTTATATTTTTCAGAATTAAATAAAAATACATTATTCTGAATTTGTATCCCGTTTTAAAGCAAAAATTATAGTTAAATACCGCTTATATATTTACCACACTGAAACAAACATGTTTCAGTTAAGATGCACTGTTCAATATAATTTACTTAATCAATCATGATGCTGCATTAAATTTTGACGTTGGCTGCAATTACATATTTTCCTATTTTTTTTAAATATAATTCATATTTATAACTTGAATAAATATTCTAATTAAAATATTGTTATATTTTTCAGAATTAAATAAAAATACATTATTCTGACTTTGTATCCAGTTTTAAAGCAAAAATTATAGTTAAATACCGCTGATATATTTACCACATTTTTTCCAAATAATAAACATTTATTATTTTATATATAAATTCTGTATATTATATATTTGAATATATGAATTTTGTCTTCAGAAGCCCTAAAATTTAAATGGTAAGTTGACTTGTATGTTTAGGTATCTGCAGTATTACTGTCTGATATTATACATATTATTATAGCTTCTATTAGTTGACAATCCATACGGTAAGAATATTAAACTGCATATACCTACCTATAAATATGATTGACGTTGATAGGGTTCGTTCAGTATGAAAATTGCACGTTGTCAAAAGTCATTCAACAATGGCTATTTTCAAGGCATTTTTGCATATATACAATTAATTATAATACCAAATATATTGTAAATAATAAGGACGTATTTTACTATTAGGCCATTGATATGGTCTGTTACCATTAAAAGAAAGTGTTTTATTGATTATGGTATTCATTTCACTTAAATCTACCAAACTGTCATTTGCTTGCTTTCTTTTACTTCTTAATCTGGATCACAATGAGCAAGATACGTGCCACTTCTGTGTAATACGAACTAAATGTTGAGGCTTTTAAAACAGTTCTGTACTTTGGTTCGATTACTTTGTAACGAAAGATTGTTTAATAAATTTGGCAATTATAACATAATTGCTATTATATATTATAGCATATAAGTTCAAACATTGATGATATTAAGATGGAAAACAATTTTTGACAGACAAGAAAAACTAATTGATTTGAGAAAGTAACAAATGCCAATTTTTGCGTTTATTATCAGAAACTTGCGAATTCTTAAATAAGTGGAGCTGAGCATAATAAAAATTTAATAGTTTATAAAACTATTAAATTAGTAAATATTACAATGAAATACAAAGTCGTTTATTTCCTATAATGTATTACTTGTATATGCATAGTTTGATATAGTACAACTAAATATAATTTTAATATTAATTTTAGTCGTTATTTTTTATAGTAATATATTTTATTTAAAAAATGATATATATTTCTTGGATAAACAAATAACAATTTTTGTAAATTGTTTATTTTCAAATTTACAAAAGTATGCGAAGAATACGAACAAAAAACGAACTTACATTTTTGAAATTCTGAATTTTAGAAATGACAAATAAAAAATGCATTATGATAACCCCCAAACACACTAAGGATAAATTATTGTTACAATGTGAAATAAGTAAAAATGAAGAGATAATTTATATAACAAATTTTATTTAAAAAAATCAGTCAGACAAAAATAAAAAGGCAAAACACATTTCAAGATTAATAAAAAAAAAACCTGGACGGAAAAACATTTTTATCAACTTTTATCAGTAATACACAGCCAAAATTAAATATAACACGCACTCAATTCTTCAACAGAAACATACACATATATGTAGTAGTCAATCTAAGAAAAACACTCATTTTGTGCAATTTATTATAACAGTATTTTCATTTGAGTAGAATTCAGTTATACTTTGTCTTAAAAATAATAATCTAACATTCTAAAAGTTGTAATAATAGTAAAGCAGTAATTACTATATATAATTATCAACATTTTTATGAAATAACAATACAGTTAAAAATAATAATTGTATGAAACATAATTACTATAACAGTAAAATGATGCTTTTCAGTTAATATATAAAATGGTCGGCGGCATATAAGATATGCTAATGAGTAAACATAGTTAATCATATTATATTAAATACACATATACCTATTTCCTACATAAGGTTGTTGAAGGCAATGGTATTACATAGCAAAATTAGATAAACAATTTCCAATAAAAAATGAAGATAGGTGTTTAAATACATAAATGATACACGCAGTTAGTTGATACCATAGAGCGTCCGTAATTTTTTCATCTGCTGATTAAGATGATCAGGTGTAGAGTCCACAGCCATCAGCTCACGCAGACGATCAAACAACTGACAACACGTAGTCTTTTCAGCTCCAGAGAAAAACTGAACAGCCAATTGAAACCGATCTGTGCCAGCCAGAGCCTCTAGCAGAGCCATTATTTCTCCCGCACTACTCTCAGACGCTACCGCCTCGTGTTTGAAACAATGGAGGAAGTCACCCAAGAGCCCAAACCCAATGTCTGGCTTGAAGAGGACAGTTAGAGTGGCTGGTCCCAGGTCACGGAGGTGTTGATAACGAGGACCGGGGTCAGCCAATTGCCGCCAACCACGGAGAAAGGAGTGCACATTTGTGGGCCGCGGCAGTACCGTCTGAATAAAACGTAAAATTTGGCTTCTATAAACATCGTAATTAATTAGTGTAATTTAATATCGTAGTAACATAAAGAACTTCCACCCAAAGAATAACCACTGCGGAATAATACAAAAATGTATATAATTGAACGCCATATATACTCACAATATACAACAATAAAATAAATACGTATATTTTGTAATATACAACAAAATAAATTAGAACAATAAGTAATTTATAGACAAAATGTATGTAATTTCACAAAAAGTCATCAAACTAGTGCGTAAATTTCGATTTGTATTAGCAAAAATAATTAACGGTTTAGATCAATACTGCATATCTGTCAAATATAATAAAGCTTCAGTGTAATAATGAATCCTTTAATCATACAGGCATTAAAGGAGACATTTTTTTAATCGTAGAAAATATAAAAATAATCACATATCGTAAAAAACATATTAAAATTGCAATATGTAGCAGTATTGTCATTGGTTACTCATAATATTATAGTCAAATATACATCTACAGTCAAGTCTACTTCGGTTAATCGAAACAGGTAAAATGTAGGCTAGAATTTCCAATTGAATTAACAAAAGTTCTGACTAGACAAAAATCGATATTTAGTACATTTTGAACTTACGATTGTTTCATAATTTTTTAATAAAAAATAAATATAGACAATTTGCTGATAAAAGACTTTGAAGCCTAATAAGTTGCTCTGGAAGAATGCGCATGTATGAAGCGTTATTAGGTTAGTTATTATTAGTAATAAACATCTAACATTACATATATATTATCTAACATTACATATATATTATCTAACATTACATATATATTATATAACAGTGGACATATAATGGATACGATGGGGACTGTGATTTGAATAAGTGGTACACACACAACGATACAATATGTGTGTGTAGGTTGGTATAGATTAATCCAATAAAGGAAAACTGTGTATTTAGGGTTATTTACAATCTTTAAATGGAGGAGACTACAACATTATGATATACATAAATATGTAGATATTATATTATATAATTGCTGAGAAAATAGATACTGTTCCGATTAGCCGATGTAAAGTACATTATAGGTATAGAGACCGCTCCGTACCAAGTCTTTTCGCAATTCACATTAGCCGGTGTTCCGATTAGTCAACTTTAGTATAATGTAGCAATAAAGTAAAAAATGGAGATTCGATATGTGTTCTAGTTAGTCGGTAGTTTCAATATTCGGGTTCCAATTAACCCGTATTGTGTAGCACAATGTAAAATCTTTGTAAAAGATTGATATGTTAATGAACATCAAGATTATTAAAATGCATGATTTAACGAAAACCTATTTGTCGATAATGTAAAAAATTAGGTAATATAATGAAAAAAATAGGATAAATAATATAATGATAACGTATAAAGCCTATATTTTTGTTGTCTATGCAACTTTTTTTTGAGATCATAACAACGTTTAATTTGAAATGTAGACTTAAATATTACTATATAAAAACAATTTAATAGAGTACTAAAACAAAACCAAAAAAACAAAACAATATATTATAAGCATTCATAGATATTAATGGAAAAAGAAAAAGTATGTTAAAACATTCCGGGACATATTTTTAAATTAACTTTATAATTAACTTGAAATGAGATTAAAAAAAACGAAAATTATACCAATGACAAAACTATTAACATTTACGAGTCTAGATAAACTATAATAACACTTTTTTAAAGTAACATATAAATTTAACTTCCGTAAGTGTCTTTTACCTGACTAGAAGACACTGGCTGGTTTGACTCCTCTCCAGTTCCCATTTGATCTGTAAGAAATGAACCAGTACCGCTTCCAGTGGCATATGTGTTCCAAGGCTGACGATTCGTGGTTAGAGTGTCTACATGTTCTAACCTTCCCAAAGGTTTCAGATGACTCGCGGCGACAATGTCTCTATATAGATTAGATTAACAAAACATTTTTGTGAAACCATCAAAATACCTAAAACTACAATTTAAATAATAACAGGCAATTAAAATTTATTTATAAAACTAAAAAAATGCGCATCACTCGTAATTTAAAATGAGGGATATGTCTGATAGACATGGTCAACCACAAAATAGGCTTTAAGTCTGTAAAACAATGAAGAAATACAAACAAAAAGCTATTTCATAAATAGAAAATCTTTTAAATGTAGTAAATAAAAATGACGTAATAACGAACAGTACACATTTTTATGTGGATAACCTATTTATTTTGGCCCTAAGTATTGTCAACTTTTACTATGATGACAAAGTTTAATTTAATTTTCAAGTTTCAGGCTCTGAAAATAAATTTCATTCAATATTGTCCGTACTCTCAGAATCGTTTATTTTGTTTTTAATTAAATTGAAATATTTCGACGCACTTTCAGCTTTGGATAAACTACTTTTGCTTTTCTTAAGTTTTACAATTGACTTGAAACATTTAAGACAGCTTAATTTGTCGACAGTCTTTCATATGGAATCGTGTAAGTTGTTATTATAAGAATTGTTTTATTCTAAACTCCATACACACATTTTCATGACGAGAGTTCAACCAACACCAATGCGAATTCTGAATGCGCTCGAAATTCCAGCATAAATTTATATAAACAGAAAAAGGATTTTTGAACCTTTTTGAAGCATTAACTCACTTGAACTCGTCATAGCTGGCAACTCTTTGTTCAACAGCTCGTAACTTGGCATCATTCTCACGCCAGTATTTCTGTTCGCGGGCTACTGCAGCATTCAACTCTCCCTCCAACTTCTCGAAATCAATACGCACTTTATCTCTATCGATTGATGACTGCATCGGTGCAGATAATCTGTAAACAATCGAACAGGAGAACAGCATTGAATAATTTGAAATATATATCTATGTCACACTAAGAAAATTGAAGTATATAATTATATTTATTCTAGCTATAAAAAAAATATATCAGTTAATTTAATTACTATTTGGAGGAAGGCAGACGAAACGAAAATGTTCCTTTGAGAACACCTGCTGCAGGAGTTCTCAAAGTTCTTAGAGCGACTTTGACACAACATCGCACAAACGAGAGTATTCAGAAAAACCTATTTGTGGGAAATATTGGCTGCTGTGGTATATGAAGCATAAATTTATCTACTTTGGGACATTAAATGCCACGATAGTTTCGAAAAAAGAATAATAGAGGCAAGCATGCATAAAAAGAGAGGAAGAGGATGACCAAAGATCAAATGGGACAACGAGAATATTGAAATCTTTGAATCTATGCACAACACAAGCAGGTGGCAGACAGAAAAAGATTCCGACATGTCATCGGAGGGACTATGCTCTTAACAGCGCCTGACTGATTGATATCCAACATAAATCGATACACGATATATTAAAAATATATACATTATGGTTCAAAGTAAAACATACATTATAATAAAGAGTTATCAAGTTCCTAAATATAATGCTTAAAAAGTCAATATTTGATTCATAAAAAATTTAGGATTAGAAATCAAACAAGCTAAAGATAATAATTTATCGATAATTATTTTTTTTAAATCAAAAGAAACGGTGAAAACTATAAAACCTCCCACCAAACTGGGAAGTTGAAAATACTTTAACGTCAACTTAAATTAAAATATTTAGAACATAAATAAATACTAATGAAAAGGAAAATAATAAAATAAACTATGTTAAATAGCTAAACAAAATGTATAGTACCGAAAAGGTTATATTGGTAACTAACAAAGAATGAGAATATCAATATATACCAAATATGAATATAATTAAAATCGTAAAAAAATTAAGCAGAGATCATAAACTCATCGAATTATAAAATATATACAACAGAATATCTTATATTATACATAGGTTAACTAAATCCATATTAGTCAATATAATACATAAATATTAGAATTTAGTTTACAGGCTTCTGAAAAGTTATGCAAAGTAAGTTAACACTGTATATAAAGAAACTGTACAATAGGTAATTACACATCTCTATCGACCAACCAAAGTCATGAATTGAAGAAGCTAATAAAGTGTCGTATTTAAACAGCCTCACATATTACTAATATAGAATTAAAAATGAATACAAGCACACAAAAACTTCTCTTAAGTGAGATACACACGCCGATCGGTATCCGAAAGCTGACCCCAGCGTCGCATTAACTCTCTGGCCATGCTGGATTGGTCCATTACATTGCCAGTCTCACGCTGGTAGTCAGTTTTAATGCGCGGTCCAACACATTTAGCAAATGCCTTGAATGCCTCCGTGATTGCACTAGTGCTTGTTGATGTTACAGCTACCGGTTTACTAGCTGTTGTCTGACGCACCACAATAGTTGGTGGAGTTGCGCCTGCCTGTCTAATAGATGCAGCTGCGGTAGTACGGTGGACAATGCGCGCAGTCGTGCATGACGGCGTTACTGCTGTTGCCACTCCAGTAGTAATGATTTTATGCTGCATATTACCGGCAGTCGAGGGACGTATTGTGAGTTGGTTAACTGATCCGATAACTCGGTTGCCAGGGGCAATCACCGCACCACTACCAGCTATCACTGGCACAGAGGAAATGGCGGGAGGAATTGGAGTTGGCAGACGCGTTATCGGGGGTCGTAGAAGAGACATGATGTTGGGAGAGGGGCCTTTGCGTCCATCATGCGGTGACACACGCTGCTGATTGTCTATTTGTGAAGTACTGGGTATCGTAGCAGGCACAGAGAGTGTCGATTTTTTGACTCTATGCATAGGGGAAGTGGGTTGATGTTTTACTGTACGGGAGGCGCCAGCAGGAGTTGTCGATAGTGGAGGTCCCCCATGCAGCCGGTGCAGACGTTGTGTCTCCCGTTTGAGATGTCGACGAAGCAGGCGGTTCAGGTGTTCGCCTTCGACCGCTGCTTGAGAAAGCTGGAGAACTTTAGTGATATAAGTGGCGCAGCGCTCGTTCACCTGATCCGAGCGTTCGGCGAGCAATTCACAGGCCTTTTCAAGTTGCGCAGGTGACAATGATGTCATTGTTTGTAACTATCGTGTGGAAGTGGATAAATATCAGACCTGAAATATTATAAGGTTGTTAATGACGGATATTAATTGAAAAATTAAAATATAACAAAAATTATGTCTATACTACTATGCTATACTCTATATGTATGTTGTGACATGTGTAATTCATGTAGCAAAAATGTAGTAAAAAATGCGCCTAATAAAGAATTATTTCGTTTTTTTTAAATCAACAAAAATAAAAAATGATTATCGCAATTAATTATTATACACCAATTAAGAATAAATATATATTTCCATATAATGTATCAATAATCCATCATAACCACCAATTCAATAATTAACAGTTATTATTTAAATAACAAATTTAAAAGTATTCTATTTCTTTAATACAATATTATTTCCATTGTTCAAAATGAAATAAATAAAGGCATTATATTACTACTTTCTGTAAATTAAAATGCTCGTTTATCATTTAGTTTTTTTTTAAATTGGCGTATTAACCTCATAAAAATATATATTATTGAAATACTACTTGTAAACAGTACTAACCATATTTTGCTTATATTAATCGAAGTTAAAAAGTCAAAATAAATTTTATATACTATAAATAAAACTATTCAAAAATTAGCAACCTTTTTGTGTTTCATAAAACGGCTCTTAGGTTAGCCTAGGCTAAAGTTGGTATCGGAAATTTAGCACCACGTTTCTCAATTCTCATTAGTTAGTCACGCCAGACCTGAATTCAGATTTAGTCGAAAGTATTATAACTAAGCTAATTCTTTTTTTATTTGATAAACAGGGTTGTTCCAGATGCGAAAAATATAAATTAAAAAAATCGCTCGATATCTTTGTTAGTCTTTTTTTAAATATAAGTAAAATTTCTAAATGTTCATAATAAATTACAACTAGCCAAATTCCTTTTAAATAATGTTTATAACATGTATTTAAGTTAATTGCCACAATTCTTTTAAAGTTTGTATAGCAAATTATATGTTCATTAACAAAGAATATTGTAAAAATCCAATGGTATATTTATCAAAACAGTTTACTGGTTTATTAAAAAAGTAGACAAACATTAAAACTGCTTTCACTTTTATATACTACTTATATAGGAAATCCGAGTAATTTGATGTTCATTAACAAAGAATGTTGTAAAAATCCAATGGTACATTTATCAAAACAGTTTACTCGTTAATTAAAGGAGTAGACAAACATTAAAACAGCTTTCACTTTATAAATGATATGAATTGCATTCATTGACTGCTCGAAGAAGACGTTTGCCATAGTCGGGACCTTGTATTTGCTCCATGCTCTACTAAAATCAAAGTGGACAGTTTCAAAAGACTGTTCTGACCATTTACCCAGTGCTGCGCACCAGTGGTGCAATATTACTAAAGACAAACTTCAGTGCAAAGGTGAACTCCGTACACTTGGATCTATACGTGCTTCGCATTGGAAATTCCACGCTTCTGGTAAGGAAACGGCAAAGGATTTTGGTAATTGCGTGCACACCACTTTTCAAAAAATCTGATGAAACTTTGTTCTAGACATAATCCCTCCCCCTGAACTTCATCTGCTACTGGGGTCAGTGAATATACTGTATATTCGACTCTCAAAAGTCTGGATTGATGCCGAAAAATGGGCTGAAGAGTGTGATGTAATTCGTGAAGCAATGCATGGGGGCTCGTTTCACAAATAATTCCTGCAGAAAGTTGCTGCGTAATTTGGATTTTTTAGAGAAATTGGCACAGTCTGTTGGCCAGCCATTAATTGTTGTTTTTCCTGCATTGGATAGTGTTGTATCTGCTTGTTTCAGTATGGAATTAGATGAGAAATATCTTGAAAAAATTGCCCTATTTAAGGAACTCTACCTAAAACTAAATATCAGTGTGAATCCAAATATACATTCTATATTTTTCCACATCAAAGAATTCTGTAGCCCTCATGGTGCAGCACTGGGTAAATGGTCAGAACAGTCGTTTGAAACTGTCCACTCTGATTTTAGTAGAGCATGGAGCAAGTACAAGGTCCCGACTACCCAGCCGAACTATGGCAAACGTCTTCTTTGAGCAGTCAATGAATACAATTCATGTCATTTATAAAGTGAAAGCAGTTTTAAGGTTTGTCTACTCCTTTAATTAACGAGTAAACTGTTTTGATAAATATACTATTGGATTTTTACAATATTCTTTGTTAATGAACATCAAATTACTCGGATTTCCTATATAAGTAGTATATACAAATGTATAAAGGTAAAAATGAAAGCAGTTTTAATGTTTGTCTATTTCTTTAATGCTTTGACTACGAGTAAAACGAGTAAACTGTTTTGATAAACATACCATTGGATTTTTACAATATTCTTTGTTAATGAACATAGAATATGCTATATATAGTATATAAGGAGTATATAAAAATGTATAAATATAAATTCTGACCAAAGAATTGTTGCAATTAACTTAGATACATGTTATAAACATTATTTAAAAGGAATTTGGCTAGTTGTAATTTATTATGAACATTTCGAAATTTAACTTACATTTAAAAAATGACAAATATTGATTTTTTACAATAGATAACAAAGCTATCAAGCTACCCTAACTGTGCAGAATGTGATGAAAGGATGGAAGAAGAAGTTGAACACCTACTTCTCAAGTGCCTCTACTCAATATGCTACCACATTTTAAATAGTGGTAGCAGAGTTAATAATCTAAAACAAATATTTACTAGTGATCAATAGTCAAATGCTTATATAGTAAAAGTTCTTTTTTAATTGATTATATATTCAGTGTTCCTACATTTTGAATCTAAAATCAGTGATTTAGGTATAATACCAAATAGGTAGATATAGCATGATGCAGCTATCTATTAATAGATAAGTATATAAAATAGGTACTACAGCTAGATATGTATTTATTGATAACGATTTTGACATGACCTACCTAATGGACAAGTAAATATTGTACTATAATTGTATGGTTGTCATTTCATTAATATACCATAAAAATTACATCAGGCAAAACAAAATTTTTATAAGTATTTTTGATGAAAAAAACACATTTTTTATGTTTAGAGTATAAGCCACATCCCCCCCCCCTTTTTTGTTTCAAAATATGAGATTAAAGGTGTGGCTTATACTCTGGAAAATACTACATTGGGATTAAAAAACAGTGGTTCACTCTATGCAGCATTGTATAAATAAAATAAAAGATGTAAGTACTTGCTGTAAAATATTGGTTTAATAAACCACACATTTTTTAGGTTAAACCTTCAAGTTATGTAGACAAAATGAAAATAAAATATGGTGTTTGATACTATATGTGTGGGGATTACATAATCAGATTAAGAAGAGCAAGGTAGACTAGAGAATCAATAAGAGAGAAGGAATGCAAATATACAGCTTGTACACAATGTGAGAAATCAAACATATTTTAAGACAGATTAACAGATTGAACTAGAATCAATAGAGAACATAGTGAATTACACCTCAAGATCTACAGAAAGCAGTACTATGCAAAATCTGAGACAAATTGAAAAATAAAACACATTATAGAACAAGACATATGCACAAAGCAATTGAAAAAATGAGTTAAATATAATATATATATTATTCCAAAGCTCATTTTTGGTATCAGCATAATCATCAGGCACTAAGAAACAAAATGCATTTAAGATAAACTTTTTTGAAATGGGTCATTTTTCTGAAAAATAGTTTCTTCTTCTTTGTATTATTATTTTTGCCAGCCTTATTGAGTGATATTGACAATTTTATTGAAAAATATATTTTCTCCATAAATTGATATATTTGGATTAATTGCTGGAATTATTATCAATAAAAGCAATATAAGTCGTACCTAACTAATACAATAAAAGCAGATTTCAAGAAAAAATTAAACAATTGTTATTTGAAAGCAAAGAAGACAATTTTGAAACTAAAAGATATTTGGGATTTTATTTTGAAAAATGTTTAGTTTTCATATTCAAGCATTTAAACAAAAATCTACAAAATTGTCTTGGTATAAATTATACTATTTAGAAAAAATATAATTCCTTTGGAAATTAATCACAATAATGATGAAACATGCAAAAATACTTTTTATACTATTTTAAAATTTCATAAACAAAATTTAAATTAATAAAAATATATTTTTATGTTGTATGCATCAAATTATATAGCAATAGAAATATTTTACAAAAAATGATTTGATATCTAAATAAAAACTAGAAAAATGAGTTGGAAAAATGAAAGTCAAGATATGAGTTCCTTGAAAGCAAAGTGCAAAATAGAATGATATAAAGTACAGCCATTAAAGAAATTGATATAAAAAGGGTACCAAGTGCATAAAAATATTATTGATCAATAAGAAACATTACTGATTGGATATATACCTATCAAAACTGTAAAATTCATTAAAAATGGTAACAAAAATGTGGGGCAATGGTATAAATAACATTTTATTATTATTATGTTAAATTAATTGGCATATCTTCTTAAAACAACTACTTTTAAATTTGTGTGGATTTCATTGGTTCTGTAAAAATGTTCTATTAGTATTGCCAATAATTTTTATAGTATTTTTTATTTTTTAATGAATTTTATAATTTTGATATATATATATTTAATGTTTCTTATTGATCTATAATATGTTTAGAACAAGCTGATTTAATTTTTTGTTTCTCATTATGTCCACCTCAATTTTTTTCCAGTTAAAAAATCTAACATTTATAATAAATTGAAAATGTGTTTTTATTTCAATTTTTATATAAAGAATTACTGTTTATAACATAACTTATTAGTATATTGTATTCATAGTACTAATTAAGTGCAATAGAGAAATTAGATAATTAGCTCAGTTTTCAATAATTGTGATTGAAATTAAATGTAATTCATGCCATCAATATTCAAGTTTGAGTATTTTGCCACTTCAAATATATAAAATATATATATATATGTCTGTGAAAAACTAAAACAAATAAGCCTTTCTGATTTCTATGTTCATAAATTATGTTATTATTAAGACTATTCATGATTGAATGATGAATTGAAAAATACTTGACCAATACCTTAGCCCTGTTATAGTTTATATCTTCTGAAGATTTAACAGTCAACAACCTATTGTCCTCTACATAGGTACTATTCACACGAAATGTATGGGATGAGCACTGTAAAAAGTAAAAGAGGGTATACTCATATCCCACCAAAAAGTCACGTTTATACCACACATTATTTTCACTGGGATATGTACCTATATATGATGTAATAAATCAAAATAACAAATATTTGGACCAAAATGCAAAGTTTATGCATACTTCATATTATGTATGCATGAATATAAATTTCTTAAGAGCAAAATTCAGCATTTTTTAAATGAAAAAAACTGGATACGAAGATACATAACATATGTTGTGTAGTCCTAGCAAGGTATAGACCTTGTGACACAAATAAATTACTGTCAATTTTAAAATATTTGTTTAAAATAATTCAAATTCTTATATTTTGAAAAATTTAAATTATTTATGAGACGTAAATCATTTTTAAATACACTCAGTAATGTACATTCACACACATATATATATATAAATAAGAATATATATGTTACATATTAATTATATTCTTACATTTAAAGCAAGTGTTATTCTTTATACTAGTAAAATAAGCACTTTTCTACTGTAAAGATTGCAGATGGTACTTTAAAAATTTAGACAAATAATCCTTTTTTTCTACCTACCCACCTCACTTTTTTAAGGTCCATGTAACAAAAAACACAAACTGAAATCAACTTGTGCTTATGCATTTTAAAAAAGCAAGCATTGCAAAAATTATATCTTGGCACTCTTTTTAATTATATCAATTTTTTAATGGCTATACTTTATACCATTTGTATCATTTTTCTCTTTGCTTTTGAGGAGCATGTTTCTTGTGTTTTCATTTTTGCAATCTGGTAATTTTGTTTAGAATTAGATAATTATAAAAAATAATATTTTCAAACTTTAATGATCCCCAACACCAGACTCAGAGGTATTCCATTGTCACTCTAAAAAGATTTAAGCCCCACTTGTCTTACATAGGCAATAATAATATTAATGTTGGCAATAAATTTGCCTGTGTAAGCACTTTGGCAAACTTTTCGGGCAACATCCTTATAGGAAAATAGTTAAGCACTGACACTGCAAATGATGATAAACATTTCTATTTGGCTGAGTTGTTGCTTATTTAAATTTAATGACCAGTGTTGATGCAAGCCATTGGCACAAAAAAAACGCAGATACTAAAAAATAACGCCGGCCCGTCTAAACTCGGATAT
>JAYRBW010153620.1:0-14135 GCA_036023295.1 Invenusta paracnida | reverse complement strand
ACCACCAGTGCTAAGTTTGTTATGACCGATAATAAAGTGTTTGCCTTGTGTTTTACCTTGTGATTTTTGGGACATAATAAAGTATATCAATAATGACCAAAATATTTTGCTTATTAAATAAGCCAAGAAGCATAATTCATTGATATATAGCAAAATGCTTCATGCTCGCTTCTCTTACCAAAACTATGAGAAATAATGTATGATTACACGATATATTAATTATTATCAGTTTCCACTTGTGAACTAATAATACTAGAACTAAGTAAGTCTTGTTATTAATGCATTGGCGTAAAATGTTTGTATTTGTTGACTTTTTCCTGGAAAGGTTAAACGGCGAAGGTCAGTAGATGACAGCTAGTTTGTAACTAGGCATAACAAAATAATAAACAAATAAAGGCAACAATAATCAGAACTACGCTATGTGTAACAATAAGTACTGCTCTGCTTGAAACAGACAATAATAAGAAGTACATGTCGCCTTTATTTCACATGTACCTTAAATTTTGCCACCAGACAACCAAGTCACTCTAATACTAAAATAGTTTCATATCACTTAATATTACAAATTTTTGTCAATATTTTGCGGGTATAATTATTTTATATTATATAATTTTTAAATTTAAAGTATACTAGATAAAGATAGACAGATAATGATAAATATAAGACGGATCTTTTAAAAATTAAAAAACAAAACAATTTCGCCTTATTGTGGCTACGACATCTTCAAAAGAATGGTGTGGTAGTGGAAACAGGATATTATATTATTTAAATTAGCATAAAAGTTCAGATACCCTCGACAGAAATAATATGAGTGGAACAGATTAACAATAATATGTAATAATAATAAAAAATTAACCATTAATGCGCGTATAAAATAAAAATCCAAACAATATTGTATTAATATTTAATGTGCGATACTTATTTAAAAATAAACAAATTACATATTAATGTTTTAAATTAAACAAATAAATAAAATTGCACATATCTACTGCACCAAGTTGTGAAAGAACTAACTAATTTATACTGCAATATAAAAATGGAATTTATAACAAAATGTTGTAGTTGAGGTTTAAAAGGACCTTTATCTTATTTTAAGACAATTTCCTTATGATGCAATACACAGAATGTAGTGATATTTTCCATTAAAATATTTACGAAAATATATCGATAACATTTCAAAATATTATAAAATAAAACAAAGCAAAACGGAAATGATATTTAATTTATGCTACGAATATTACAGATAACTGTTTTATAGTTTGGTAAGCAGTTTGTCAAAGTACAATAATTATTAAAAAGGTTACATATGGTTAAGCCTTGTAAGAAAGATGTAACCAGTAGAAATTGTATTCACTGTCTTGATAGTAAATTTTTAAAATTAAATACAATAATAACTGCGCACACTAATCTGTAAAAAAAACAAGCAAAAACTTGTCATTTATTTAATTTTCTATTAATTTCAAAATGTTAATAGTTCAACTTTTTGCTTATGTAAAATACAATAATTAAGCTAAGTGACCTGATAGTCATAAAGAAACTAACTCACCTTGCAAATTCTTCTTGAGCACGTTGGACCAGTTTTCCATCTTCGCAAATTCGGAGAAAGCCAGACAATGAATGGAGGTCTGACATATCAACCGGATGACATGGGTCTTGTTGTCCATGTTGACTCCGGGCAGAAACCCACTCACATCGTCAAGCGGAGTAAAGGAGGCCGGTGGTGTACTGGCTGTGTTCCCACTACTACCTCCACTGTGGGATATCGTGCCTGATGCCGCGTTGTGAATGATGAAGCGTTCGTATTCGTTTTTGTCTTTAAAGACAAAGAGATGGAGAGAGTCTGCAAAAGAGGGATCGATAAGAGAGCTTCAACAAATCATATTAAACTAGTGATGTGTTAAGTTAACGGGAAAGCTTGGTTTTGCTTAACCTACATTCTTTAGAAAATGTTGATGGATTTAATGTCGGTAAAATTATATTCGATGTCCAAAATTTCTTCGGAATACTATATACTTAAATAAAATAAGGAATGTCACAAAAAAATCACAAATTTATACAATTAAATCCGCCAAAATAAATATAACGTTGGTGAATATATTTGCAAAGCTTTATTACTATGTGGGATTAATCCGTCAAATTAAAAATATTATATTAATTTATACATTTTTTACAATTTATTATATAAAGCGACAAAAATGAGTAAACGGATTGCATAATATGTGATAATATTCGCCCCGTGTGTAAAACAAAATAGGCAATAATGATATTCCCCTACAAATTGCAATCACTAGATAAAATAGAGAAAACTTCATAATAACCTACATAACCAAAATTCAATAAATTATAGTAAATATTAATACGTTTACCACTTATTTTTTAATGGAAAATGTTAGTATCATTTAGGAATAAAATATTAATTATATAACCTTTACCACAGAATTTCCATGATAACGAAGACAGTATAATGTAACTTAGTGGCTATTAATAATATTAATTTTAATATTTTGAATTATAGCATACTATTTAATAATGCGAAAAAATCACAAATCTAAGTTACAGTATAATATATTGGTGATATTCCGTTAACAGCATATTAATCAAAAAAAGGAGAGATAGCGAAATGCTGTATATTATAGCGCAATAATATACAGCATTACGCTATCTACATATCTCTTCTTTTTTATAATATAATATAATGAAAGCTATTCGATACTAATTTTAAAGTAACAATTTAAATTCAATTAACATTTATTATTGAATACAAACAAACACAATTATATTAAATAAAAAACTAAAATGGAAACAAAACTATGCTAAAAAGTAATTGCTCTTCAAGTAATGCGTGCAAGTAACATAAAGTAATAAATAATAGTAGTATAAGTTAGTTTTAAAATATAATTAGAAAACTGCTTAAAATCCATATAATTTCATTCGTTTTACTCAGAAAATGTTATGAATTTTACCACATTAATTTAATGAAACAAACATTATTACATTGTACATATGTGTGAATTCTATTTATGTAGCACCCAGTATATTATTCACTTTTCAAAGGTGTAACCAATATAACTGTAAAGTACAGGCCTAGATACCCGATAAAAGAAAATAATTATATAAGTACCTTCTTATGAATAATAACTATAAAATTTAAAAATGCGATAAAAGCGAGATAACAAATATCTAGCACTGTCCAGCTAAACAATACAATCTAGAACTGTGCACTAAGTGTTATCTATGACTATATTCACGAGTTTTTAAAGCATATCACGATTAAGTACAAATAAATGTACTGCGCTAACATTAAAGCTATGGTCTAGACTTCAAAATGTATATAACTGTCACAATTATAATTCTTTCTTAGATTATAACAGTACACTTTTTATTGCAAATTACAGTTAACACTATGTACAGTATTTACATTATCTCAGTTATTTCATTTATTATTCTAATAATGACATCATTTAAAATACAATTAAGAACCATACAAGACAGTAATGAAGGTAAAATAGTATGTCAACAAGAAACGTATATTTATTCTCTACTTTAAGAAAATGTCCTAGTACCATTTCTTAAAGCCCATAAAAGCAGTATTTAATGCCTAAATTAGATCAATGTTTCTTAATTGCATCTTGTGATATATTTTTCTATTATTAATAAAATAATATTCTTTACATTTAAATAGTTAGCTCTGAAATATTGAGCATTAAAGTAATGGTTTAAAAAGTCTAAAGTCTTACGAATTTTGTTGAACAAACAATGTCTTCGTGTTAAGTGTGACTGAGTGTAAAATTCAGTATGACACACATCATGTTGATTTTGGTGCCTGAATTTTTGTTTCAAGTACTGATAAAGCCATGCAACAACGTACAACTAAAGGTTTATAGCTAGGACAACTTATAATATGTTAAAGCGCACAAACAGCACTTCAAAATTCGAATGACACAAAGGTTAAAACTGAGCACCTTACCAGGAACAGCATCATTTTGATAAACGTCGACTTTTAAATATAATTCGAGTTGAAAACGTCAATTTTACTGATTAACACCCAAATCATAGAAATCTAAAAAAGATTAATTGAGTCTTCTAGCTTTCGTTAAAATTTACAAATTTATTATATAAGAATGTATTATCTATTACGCGTCTATAGAACAGTATATCAAAGAACAAATGAGTTAGCATTTATGTCAGGTTAGTAACTACGAGAATATTATCATAATAGAGCATATAGACGATAATGATAAAGAAACAATAATAAAATTACAAGACAAGCACAATAGCCTGTATGAGATCAATTGTGCTAAATTGACGCAAAAGAAGCTTACTAAAATACAATTGATTACAAATAGTGCAAACAATAAGTAGTACCGTGACTAGATTGGAGTGTATCGAAGTATAATTCAATGGACAAGAAAATATTACATAGTTGCAGTTAATCTCATCTTAATATAAAGCGTATGCAATTGTACGGTGATCACAAAAAGCATGAACGATTAGTTTATTTACCTGAAATCTTCGTTTGACGGCTCAGTGCACAATACTTCTGTTTCCACTGCAATGAAGAAGAATATAATAGAAACAGAGAACACGACACAAGTAGAATAAATACAACTTGTCATAACTGTTATTTATAATTTTGAAATGTAACACTATCATATTAAGTATGAAACTATACTTAAAGACGTGTATAAATAAATCTTTGATATTAACAAAATAATTTATAAATGTCTACACTATATTCTGCCAATATTTGAAAAGATTTCGTGACAAACATTAAGTTATAATTTTACATTTGCTTCTACAAAAAAATATATTTTTATGGATATTTTTAAAATTACTTATCTGTAAAAAGTTTATAGGAGCTTTATTTTTCAAATAAATTATCATGAATCAAAACTGGTAAATGATAACTGATTATTAAATAGGTGAGCTATGTATAAATATCGTGTGTATGTATAGCAATTTATTTGTATTGAATAAAGAATGTTATACAGCATCCCTAAGCGTAAAAGAATATAGTGAACCATTTCCATGATTATTGTAAAATCATTGTTTTATCTTCAAATGTATACTAAATGACAACAACAAATTTATTATTTTGACACCTTTTGCAATTATATTAATGTTCAACATTGAATTTCATTATTATTAATAGTATTAATGCTTTAAAATAAATGTATATATATTTAATAACAATGTGAATCATGAAATCGTTCAATTTGAATATTTACTTTAAATGGACTGATGGTGCATAAATATGTATTATCAAAAGTGTATATAAATATAAAAAAACAACATGCAATATAGAATATATAAATGGATGACATGTTTGCAATTATTTAAGTTAAAATATTGATGAAATTTTGTATAAATTTATTTGCAGTATAATAAAATAAAAACTTAGCTTGAGCTTTATGATAAGTGTTATACATTTTGTTCATATACTAGTCAATATAGCTCTGAATTTAGTATTAAATTAGCACTGAGACATAAAGATCTCAAGGCTCCATATATTAACTTAATACAAACAAAGAATTGTAAAATATCTTATTAATAGAGAGAAAAACACTATCTCTTTATTTAAATATACATTACAAGATTGAGGGTGTGTACTACGTCTACAATTATACAATATCAGGAAACTATTATTTGACCAAATTAAAAAAATAATATATTATAAAGTTACTAATAAATTTTAGACAAATATATATATAAATTAAAAATTAATTATAAATAAAGGCTTTGCAGGCTTTGTTAAAAAGGGTTTTAGTTTACCATTTCGATTAGAAAGTATAATCTTAAATAAATATTAGTACATATATCACTGTTATTTTACTTTGCACAATAATATTTATATTCTTAGCAAAAAATAATAGATTCTTTTAAATTATAGTCTTCAAAGATTTTATTTGTTACTAACTAGATGATCGAATATCCATAAAAACTAAGTATTTTAATATTTAGTTAAATATTAATATTTTAAATGGTCCATTATTTGAATGAATTAAAATAAAAAGCAGTTAAATATCTTTGATTAAGAAATATTAGTATTAACTTTGAAAACAATAAAAATAAAACAAATTAAGATTTTAAAATATAATAAAACAATAGGTATTTTAAATTTGTAAGGTAATAAAATGGAAATATGTAAAAAATCAATAATACAATAAACTAAATATGAACTAATTCATAAACTAAATTTCAACTTATACAGTCCTAATATGTAAATATGTATATTAGTAACATAAACCACTGAATAAGTGGATAGAGGTAGCTTAAACAGACTACTTGGACAGTGATATGAATAAATTACTATAACATAAATATTAAGTGGAAGCAATTCTTGATTAGACATTTAACAAACCTACCTTTAGCAGCCAATCAATTCAAGCTTTCATCTCATAACTAATTCCAATTTTCTTCAAAATCCCATTAATTTGATAATTAAATTCTTCAATTTATGTTATGCTTTTATGCTCATTTACTGTATATTTAAAATAAATTAGCATATAGTTTATTAACATGATATGTGATTAATGAAGATAAAAAAACTCATTGAATAAAATATACTTTAGTGCTATATGTCAGTATATTAAATCAGTATACCAGAAAGTCAAATATTATGTTGTGAATGGATAAAAATTAATATCAGATAAAATAGTTCAGATGACGCTTGAGTATTAGTTCATTTTGATACAAATAATTTGGTTTTATATATATTAATATTATGCATTTGGTAACATATTTAATAAGTATTAATGAAGTTGATAATTAGATATACAGTCAAACCCAGGTTTTATTCCCCCTGATTATCCACCAACCCAACTTTATCACCACATTTTTGTGGAACAAATTTCCTTGTATGCATTTTAATATAATTTAACTGCCAACCCTGCTATCTGCCATTCACCATCAAATTTGAGAACAAAAGCACAATTTTTGTGTTATAAAACCTTGGTTTATATCTGTCAACCTGCCTCTTTTTCTAGCATAACAATAAATATGAGTATCTGTATACTATAAATGAATATATGTAATATATATGAAGTACTAAATGTTTCATAATTTAAAAAATTAACATGTGAAGTAAACATAAATACATTGTATTTATGTAGTATACTTACATATGTAAATTTAACACTTAAAATAGAACCCCTGATTATCTGCCACTTTTTACTGGAACCAGGGTTTGACTGTATTCACATCAATCAAAAGCTTATTGAATTTTAGGAATACATGAAGAATTCTTTCCAAATTTATTTTCATTCATTTTTTCAAAATTTATGACAGGATTTTCACCCATATACTACTTATAGAGGTGTTTAGTGTAGGTATAATAAATGTAATTTTAAACTATATAAAACATAGTTTTGGTATAGTATAAATTAAATACAGTCTACTCTGGCTAATTGGAACAGGTAAAATGTAACAAAATGTGTTCCAATTAGCCGGTCTTCTGATTAGACAAAAAATTGATTTTTTTAATCATGTTTATTATAAATATAGACAAAGACATGAATAACTTGCACACATTCAATGAGGAAATAGGTACTTAATGGTTACTGTTTATGCTATTTTAAGTACATTATATACATACCTATGCTGTTCAGATTATAAGCTATAGAAATATATTTTAATGAAGTGTCTGCCTACCTAATATATAGATATGAAACAAATCCTTGCTCACAATTATGATGCAATACTATGTACCTACTCAGTTTAAATCAGTTTAGGATATTGTATGTTAGTAGGGGCTATATACCTATGCAGCATGTTCCGATTAACTGTATGTATGTTGATATAATATCTCTTATAATCCTTTACATAGCAGAGGTAAATAAATATTTGCTTCACTCACTATCACATACTACATAATAGTATTACATATAATATGTACATATCTCCTCATTATATAATGGGTGAGAAAATATTTTCTGTTCATATTAGATGATGTAAAATACATTATATGAATAGGGACTATTCCACAAAATCTGTTCACATTCACACTAGCTAGTAGTTCCGATTAGCCATATTTTTTACATTATAGCTACAGGAGAAAAAACAGGGATTCATTTTGTGTTTCAATTGGCCAATAGTTCCGATTAACCAGGTTTGGATTAGCCTGCATAGACTGTAATATACAATAATGAAGTTTTAGACATAATAATATAGTATTAATAACTGAATCAAAGAAAATTGTTTTTTTTATTTTTTATTTGTTAATTGTTTACAACATAAGAGTAATAGGGTTACAATATCCAGTAACCCTATATTTTTTATTATAAAGGTAGAGACCACAGGTAGGTGGCATCTAGTTAATTCTTCATCTTGCATCATAAATATACTTAGTCAAATCTATAATATCCCACTATCCATCAAATAGTCACCTTATAAGTTGTATATAAATATTTAATATAATTTTGGCACAACTTATGAAACCTTTTCTTGTGAAATATTGATGGGTAAATAATAGCAAAAAAGAACTGGAATTTTTTTAGAAAGATACAATATTCAGGACACACCATTGTCATACTTTATGTATAGGTATTATTGTTGTGTACAATATACTGATTGAAAATGTTTCAAACATAGTTAAAATTAATTACAGTTTGTATTAAATTTGAACTATAGCTGATCAAATTTAGCAAAAAATGATACAATAATAAATTGTAAGGATCTGTCATTAATTTAATGCATTTATTCTATTTTGTAATCAATAAAATTTAAAAGTTACCTTAAACAACAATAGAGATTTATAAAAACAAAAGTCAGATTTAATATCTAGCATAAAAAAGCATTAAATTGTGATCAAATAATAATTTAGTTGGCAAAATACACAACAAATTAATTGAAATTATGATAAACATTTATTATTGTCATATTTTAAGATTTTAGGATAAATCAAGCCCTACCTTGCACAATATATCAATATCAAGAAAATGGAACATTAAACATTTATGTATATATATGTATAAAATTGTTGTTATATAATTTTCAGAATCAAAAACATAAAGTTTATTCCATTTTCTTGATATTGCTATTGGTAAATTGTGCAGGGTTGAGCATACTCAATCTTATGATCATGCAACTGAGCCTTGTGCAATATGTTTTAGTATGAAAAAATTGTCTTACTTTAAATGTTATGTTATGTTTTTTGATTCAGAAAATAATATGATGACAATTTCATACTTATATATAAATGATTAATATTGCATTTTCTTGATATCAATATATTGGTATTGTGCAAGGTGGGGTTTGCTCAATCTTAAGATATGATGATAATAAATATTTATTATAATTTGAATTAATTTATGGTGTATTTGACCCAATAAATTATTATTTTATCATTATTTCATGCTTTTTTAGGCTGGATATAAAATCTGACTTTTGTTTTAATAAGTCTCTGTTGTTGTTTACTATAACTTTTAAAGTTATTTGATTACAAAATTGACAAAAAACCTTAAAATAATGACATACTACTATAATTTGTTAGTCATATCATTTCTTTGTTAAATTTTATGAATCAAATATTGTCTAAATTTATTACAAATATTATCAATCAGTATAGTGTGCAACATAATCTTTAACTTTAAATCTTTAAAATTGGTATATTGCATATCGTCCCTAATTTTGAAAACTGTTGTATGTCCAAATTCCTAAATGTTCAGGAGAGCCTAAAAACTTGAAAATTGTAAGATTATTTTCTTTCACATATTTTGTATACCAGTACTGAATGCAACATTAAAGTATATATAACTATATATACTTACACATGATATAATACTTTTTCAATACTTTTGGGGAATATTTTCTATTATTAAAAGCTACCTCTAAAAAAACTAATGAGCAATTAGTTGCTAGTAGTTAAACTACAGTTTATAAAGACAAACAAAAACATTCTGTTGGATTTACTACACTATACAAAATAAAGTTTCAGTTATATAAATGCATATATTGTAATGCAGAACATAGATATTTACATACATAGCAGATTTATTAAACATATATTATTATAACTTTGCAGTTTACAAAAACAAAGAGTCATTTTAGTGTAGAGATATTTGGATTAATCCACTGTATCTACAACAGTTTCATTGACAAGCAGGCTTTGGTAGAATGAATGGTAAGGTTGTGGGATTGCCAGTGTGGTACACAGTTTTACTTAATCTTTTTTCTTGGATTTTGAAATTGGCCAAGGACTGTTGTAGAGCAGCTCCAGCTTTATGTTGTTATTTCTTTTCTTTTGGATAAGAATATCATTCAACAAAGAACAGTTACTGATTTAGAAGATTGTATTTCTTTGTTTTTCTTGTTTGAAAAAACTTGTGTTTTCAAAATTTTTGTCTCTTTACTGCCAAACATCTTTTTTGCTAAAGCTTTAAGATTGAAAATGTCAGACTGACTCAACTCTTGTACAATGAACAAGTTGTTGCAGAACAGTATAAGTAGGTATCACATATACATATATGAAATAAATAATATAGCTTTTTGCACTTAAGTTGGTGAATCCAATTTAGTTTGCTCAGATTATTTTCTATAGACAAAATAAAAGCAATGAAACTTTAATTCAAATTTACCATTAAACTTTTTCTTACTTACAAAAAAATCATGATGCTGTTCAATTCCTATTGGGCAATGTACAATACACATACAGAGACAATCGAATAGATGTCACCTTTTTATAGTGGATGCATATTATGAATGAAACACTGTATATAATAAGCCAGTGTTTATACTCAGTCATGTGAGTAAAACGCACATCTATATAATAAAAAATGCAGTACTGGAGTTATATTTATGCATCTTAACATCTAGTCATAAAAAAAGTCTCAATTTTTATACCATAACAATGCACTAAAACACGAAAATGAGTAAAGCATGGTCTATGGTACTACCTACATTTTCTCTTCTCTGCTCTGCAGGGTTCCCACAAAATATGTACAAAAATTGTCCCAGTATTTTTAAGGTGTGAATATGAAATTTAAGGTATAATAATAATAAATTTAATACATAAAAACATATATACTGGGGTGATCACAGACACTGATTAGTGATCAAGCTGGTAACCCTTTACAATTATGATTAATTAAAATAAACGGTATACATGCATTTACACAAGTTTTTACATATGATGATGTTAATTTGTATAGCTTAAAGTTTAAAATGTGATAATTGGTACAATTATTGTATATCACAAATATAATTTATAAGAGTACAAATTTTGCAAAATGTGTAGCAAACTTTTAGATAGCACTGAGGTCTTTTAACAAACTGTCCAAATTTATTTGCAATTTCACCAAACCCTCTTCTTTCTTTTTGGCCTTTTGTCAAAGTGCATTTGATTTGGAGGTTTCAGCCATCCATGCCAATTCATCAGCCCCCTTCAACAAATCCTTGACAACTTTCTTCATCTTCTACAAGTTCGTCCTTGCCAAGTTAATAGGTAACTTACCTTCAAAACATCGTCAATATTTTTGCAACTCTTGAAATAATAGTGAGAGTCAATCACTTTCAGCACCCAGAGTATTTCCGCATGAAGTGTATCATTTTTTGTTATAAAAGTATTAATGCAAGGCTGTGTAATTGTGGTGTCACTGGTAGTAGTGGAGCCGGAGAATGTAGCCACAGAAAGAGAAGTACCAAATTCCTGAATCTTCTTACATAACCCTTTCTTGTTTAATTAAATAGCCTTCTTCTCTGTATAATATCTGTTTAATTCATACACATATAATTATATGCTTCCTTCTTTTTAACATGTAATATACTCCTCATTTAATCCTATTGCACCACCATGTCATTTAATAGTCTGTCTCTCTGTTTTTAATCATATTTTATTGCAATCAATAAGGGAAGTTTCACTTCCAAAAATTTGTGTAAAAATATGCTTATTTCACAGCAGCTTGTGCTTCATCTGTTATTTTATTTTATAAATATATATATAATAAGGACAATGTATCCTATAGTATATATACTATAAATATTATATTAAGAGATTATCTGTATAAATTTTTATTACAAGATAAAAAGGGGGTGGCAGTAAATAATATGGTACTAAGTAAAAATTCCAAGTATTTTCCCTGATCTGTAATACAAGTGACATTTTCCAGGTATTTTCTCAGTGAGTTGGGAATTCACTATTCAATTTTCCATAATTTTTCCTGGTTTGTGGGATTTTACGCATGTGGAAACCCTGTTTCTATCTGTAGTTCATGAATATACCTATCTACATATTGCTGACATTGAATACAATAGGATTATCGATTATGTACAGTCCTATTGTATTCGATGTCAACAATATGTAGGTAGGTAGATTCACGAACTATACAGATAGAGCAGAGAAGAGAAAATATAGGTAGTACCACAGACCACGCTATCACCTCATTGGCCAATATATGTTATCTTGAATGTTGTTAATAGGTGTGTGGACATGTGATAGCTGGTAGATGATCACAACCACAGAATAACTATCTATTCTATGCATATATTATAATACATGTATTCAAGTTTATTATGATTTTATGTATGTATCTGACAAGTAATAATATAGCAAAATTATTAAAATAGACATAAAAATAATGATTTTACTGTTTTAGAAAAAAACCAGATAATATATTATATATTAATTTATTATATATAAAAAAAATGCAAATGCAGCTTTTGAACAAAAAACACACTGCGTTTTAAAACGCAGGCTGTATAAACACTGATAAGCAAGCTGTAGGTAAACCATTTTGTTAATTAGATTGTTGATTCAAAACCGCTTTTTAATGCAAATAATTGATATTATTAAATAAAATAAAGCACTGTCTAATAAGTTATAGTTAATGTAGATAATAATTTATCAAGCACTAATATGAAAAATATAACTATAAAAATTTGCACAGATTGAGACTTATTAGCTTACACAATAAAATAATGATTTCTGGATAGTTAAAAAAACTAGATTTTGACTGTATTATATCATAGAGTTTAAACTACATTAAAACCAACTGTAAACTCACACATAGTACCACAAGCCAAGTTTTTAAAACAAAAGTTGTATATGTCACATAAATAATTATTTGTTTTTTGCTAGTGCTTTTACAACAGTTTTAAAAATTAGCAACATGGACATACAACACTTTTCAAAATTGTAAATATGGACATACAACAGTTTTCAAAATTAGAAACATGGACATATGACAGTTTTCAAAAAGATATTGATTATTTTAATTATCATTAAGGTTTATGCTTTTCACATAATAATATTAAATTCAAATATTGGCTATAGTTATGTATTAGTGGAGTTACAACAGTTTTCAAAATTAGTAACAATTTGACATTATTTTTATGAGTTCATGGCAAGTTTTTTCATATTATGTCTATAGTACAATAATTAAAGGTTCAAGACCAAGAAGTATGTGAAGCAGTGATATTATGAAGAATGAAGTCAAAAAACATGTTCCAGGATAATTAAAAGATCTGTAGAAGACACTGAAACTGACAACTGAGTGTCTGAGTTTATATGGACATTTGGGATGACTATATTAAAACATACACAAGTCAAAATGTAACCACAAGTGTAACAAATAATTTTAAACTTACCAAAACATTATAAATAAATTGTTCATAATGTTTTAAATGACTAACTTTCTGCCAATATTTAATATGAACTAAAATAAAATCATTTTTTATTGTTAATATTATAGTAGGTATCTAAACGATTAAACATCTAAATATGTCAATCATTCATGATTATTTTTAGTCTTAGATGTGTTATAATCCAGATGCATATTAAAGTAGTGTTAGAAATATTTTAGTAAAAGTCTAGTACTCTTATTATAGTAATATATACTCTAATATACATTTTAATTTTATCTAGTTCTCTATTCATATTTTAATAATATTTATGATAAAGTATATAAGAGACATTTATATAATATCCAAACCTTTTTATAATAATATAAATGCTAGCCAAGTGTGACTTTTAACAGTTTTATAATATTTAGCTGATCTGTAATGTGTCTGTAAGTAAGAAACATATAATATATCAATAATAATATAACAAATGATTGTTTTCCAGTCAATTTTAAACTTGCATTTACATTTTGACTTCGATAAGTCTTGACTATGTGACATTTTGATGTGGTTACATTTTG
>JAYRBW010153609.1:0-14135 GCA_036023295.1 Invenusta paracnida | reverse complement strand
ATAACTCACTTATTCAATAAATGAACGTGGTGGACCAAAGGGTTCAGCCTTGTATATCTCACTTATTTAATAAATAATTCACTTATTCAATAAATGAACGTGGTGGACCAAAGGGTTCAGCCACGACCGTATATCTCACTTATTTAATAAATAAGTGAGTTATGTTTTAAATAAGTGAGTTATTTATTAAATAAGTGAGTTATTATTAAATATGTAAGCTATTTATTAAATAAGTGAGTTATTTATTAAATAAGTGAGTTATTTCTTAAATAAGTGAGTTATTCATTAAATAAGTGAGTTATTTTTTAAATAAGTGACTTATTGTTTAAATAAGTGAGTTATTTTATGAATAAATGAGTTATTTATCAAATAAGTGAGTTATTTCTTAAATAAGTGAGTTATTCATTTAATATGTGAGCTATTTATTATATAAGTGAGTTATTGTTTAAATAAGTGAGTTATTTATCAAATAAGTGAGTTATTTATCAAATAAGTGACTTATTTATCAAATAAGTGACTTATTTATCACATAAGTGAGATATACGTGACTGAACCTTTTGGTCCGCCATATTCTAGCATGTTAGGACAGTGAACAGTGCGCAGTTCATTGAGTAAAGTATAGATTACAAATTCAATATATTCACGAATGAAAGGATAAAGAAAGTTGGAGAAAAGGACGTAAAAGTGATGAAACCCGTAAATCTTTTATTGGAATATTTTTTTTTCAGTATTCGGTAGCTAACATTCTAAATAAAAAATGTGTGCTATTTGGCTTAGTTTCCAATTATTTATACTCTTTTGAAATAGATTCCACTAAATGGTTGACTGTTTTCCTCGTGTCTACTTCTTTTTTGTCCAATTTGCTTTTTTATTATTGAGACGACAATTTGATTCTTCTTATTGCTTGTTGTCATCGATTTATATATCTATTTACTTCAAGTAGTTTTTAAATAATGAAATATCCACATTTACTATAAAAATGAGTAATATTTTTCTAGGAATAAATTTGTAAAGATAGAAATGAATTGATGACTACAAGAAAAAGGCTTGAAATCATGAATGTCATAAGCGGTCATGTTTGCTCGTTACAAAAAGAGGGAAGAGTAATCTTAGATAATAATACTTGAAGAGTAAAATGAGGAACTCTTTTAAAATTCGATAGATAAGGCCTCGGGATACCTCGTTAATCGGACAGTTATCGAAAAACGGTTTTCACAGCTAGAATTTTCCCTAAAATTCTACATTTGAAGTCTCAATAATGTTGCGATAAGGTATGCTAGGATTCGGCTGTATTGTTTATTTAAAAATTCTCGTTGTATAAAATCCTGTAGCAAGTTGTGTGCCGCTGTTGAGAGAGGTCTATTCGAAGCAATTGAAACATTGAGTTCGTCTAAATAAGAGGTCTATGTGCTGCGTTGAAAAGAATAAATTATACATCAATCTAAACCGTATTGTGCCGGACATTAGACTTGCAATTTCTAAGAGAAAACTTCAAAATATGTTATTTAATTATTTTTGGTTACTAGTTAGATTATATTTTCAAACAATATGAAAATTACAGAAATGATTTTGTAAAATTTGCACTTAGGGATTGACTACAGTGTTTCGTTATGGAGTCACGTGATTCGCCCCCCCCCCCCTACCCATAAATGTTGGCTTCTGATTGGGTGTGAATGAATAGTTATAATCCACCGGAGAAAACATTGAGTTATTCTTTTGGTGTCTCTGTTCTACTTAGTGCTCTGATGGGGCGACATAATACGCAAAATATGAGAGCTTCGACTTTCTTACGAGATCTGTCGACCAATCAGAAGCTATTAATTGCGCGGCAAAATCATGTGACACTAAAACACAATTATAATTACAGTATTGATTTAGATAATACTACGCTTTTTGCTTCATTTATTGTTTTTAATTTAAATATGTTTTGTCCCAAATATAACGTTTTAAAATTTGCATAAGTTATCAACTTATGTACTATTATACATATTTACTCACACTACTTACAGATTTAACAGTAGTATATTGTTTCATGATATCAGTTATCTTAATGCAGATGCTATATAACAACATTTTATAAATTAAATAACGAATTTCTCACTAATATCAGATTAAATAATTATTTTCAGTTTTTTGTGTTGCGATTGAAGATTTAATTATATGTTTTTAATTGAACAATAGTATTATTAGTCCATTATTTAACCCACACTAGTAAACGCCCGTCTATACAATTGTAAACGTACGTTAGCCTATTAATGTAATTTTACCAATAATTAGTTATATCATTATCTGACACAAATGTAAGCCTTCATGTTTATAATCACATTAAACTGCGTCTTAAAGCAGCTACAAGATGTATGTATAAGCTTAGCTTCTGAATTCAATTCTTTGATTCCAGGTTTGGACGGATGCAGCAGCCCAGATATTCTTCTCCTTGGGACCGGGTTTTGGTGTTCTCTTGGCCCTTTCCAGCTACAACAAGTTCCATAACAACTGCTACTAGTAAGTCTAGCTACATACATTATATTAGTAATTGCCTAGCAAGTGAATCGACTTTAATATGACAATCCGTCTTCTTCATATTTATAACAATCAATATGTTCAATTTTTGGTATTTTATTGCTTTTTAGGTTGCATTTGTAATTTACAGGAAGCTGAAGCAATTAATACATGATATATAAACTTACCATACATATTATGGAGATATTAAAATATTACGTTTATAAATTTAACTGCTTACTGTTGTTGAGTTTAAGATGATGTGATGTAATTTGGTCCAGATAACAATTATGGACTCATTCAGGACGCTCGACTTCCAATTTCCATTAAAATCAATTGGGCCAGAAATCCATACCATATTTGTAATTCATTATTATTCATTACAAATTGATTAATTTTACTATATTAGTAATAAAGAAATTATTATCGATAATATGTATTTTCGGACTGAAAGAGTTTTTTGAAAATTGAAAGTCCTAAAAAGCGTCATGTAGTCTTCGTTCTGATCGATATTACGTAATCGATAAATAAGCAATACATTCGTTGCTTGTTCTAACAGAATTGGATCCTCATGGGCACGAAGATGGATAATGACTTATAATATAGTCGATATATATGAATAATATACGCACGAAAACCACTAAAGCATATATTCGAGGGTAAAGGCCTCTGCACACTGAACACAGCGCGGCGTGGCGCGTCGAAAATCAATGATTACAATTCTCAACTTTACGCGCGTCAAAAATCAATGTTAACCATGGCTCACTGACTCAGTATACTGTCCTCTTTCTTTTCTGTTTATATGTAGATTTTCTGCGGAGAGTGTATCGATTTTTGTTGCACTGTGACGCGTTCGGTGTAGATTGCATTTTCGTTCAGTGTGCAATGGGCCTTAAAGCAATAAATGCCTTCTTTTTATTGATTTATTGATATATATTCTCTCCGCGATTTATGCTATTCTACACATAACACTATCTAATCTCCCGATTATACACATCTCGGTTCTCATTGGTTGATTAATGCAGTCTTGTAAATTGGTTGATAACGTAGTGCGCAGTTGTTTAGTTTGAATTCTTGATTATAAAACACAACGTATGTATTATAGGCTGTAGCATTATAGAGCAGACAGTATTATTGATTTAATAAATTACATTACATTACATAAGTGACATGTTTTGTTACAATGCACTAATTTTTTAACGGAGAAAGCCATATTGTTGTCCGACATGTTGTAACTGAGGTAAATTTTGTGCTGCTCATGACGGTTCAAATAGATTAAATGCGCAAAAATTAAAATGGTATACTACTGATGGGAAGGTATCCGCAAAAGTTGTATGAAAATTAATTTTTTAAATAAGTATTACACAACTTTTATAATAATAATTAGGAATATTGTGGATTTTAAGATTGGAATAATGAATAAACCAAATAAATCAATCAAAATAAACCAAATTAACAGAGTGACACTTTTGCCATTCTTACTCTGTATGTAAATTAAATATATAAAATGGTAAAGAAATATGAGTCAAATAAATATATACAATTTACTTTAATTTCATTTAGAAACAAAACCTTTCTTAGTTCATAAATTCTAATGTTCAGAATACATTTTGTAAATATTGCTCTTACGTAAGTATATACATATATAACAATATATAAGTCAGTTTTCAATTATATCACAATATAGCATAATATGTTTAGCGTACATAACACCAATAATTACTTCAAAAGGTGGGACTAGTTGTATTAAACTGTATACATCATCAGCTATAAGGGTGTTCTGTTACCCAGAAAGGCTTTACAAGATTCATTTCGTTGTAATCTTAAATTTCATTACTGACATTAATTTATTTGAGACTCGAGGGCAATTACAAATTTCAAATGATTTGTTAAACGAATTGCAAACAATTAATATTACCCCTAAATTTGATAAACGTACATCTTTAAATGATAACCCAAAAATGGAATCATCTAATCCATCACATAATTAGATACCAGATAAATCAATTTATGAAATATACAGAAAATAAAATATTATACATGATAAGGTCAATAACTTCAAAATCACATATTAAGTTTTTTTCGAAATTTAAGTTATATTTAAATTATGAGCATTTCTTTAATACTTTCTGCTCTGCATACGTGATTTATTTAAGAAATTGAAAAGCATATATTTTAGTTTTTTTATACATTTTTAATTATATGATTAATGATCTTTGAGTCGATCGCAATTATATATTTTTAATCCTTGTAGGATTGAAACAATAGATTTCTAGTTAATAAATTCTAGACATCTCTTTGAAGTAATTCATTTCTATTCTAGCAATAGTTTTAAGAATATTTTGTCAACTCCCCTATAGCGACGCCCTAGCAACCAGTGCTGTCAACTGCCTCACGAGTCTTCTGGCTGGCTTTGTGGTATTTACAGTTCTTGGACATATGGCCTTCCTCCTTCACAAGTCCGTCGAAAACATTGCCGACGAAGGTGCGTTTATAGTTCATTTCTTTAGTAATACATAATAGTATGTAACACATCACGCCATTTTGGAACATTTATATGTAACATTTGCTTAAGTAATCTCGGTAAATTCAATTGAGAAATTAAATGCAAATTAAATCAAATTAATATAGAAAGTGACCAAAACACGTTGCTAGGTAACATATAAACACGATCTAAGTATTAGGCTTGATTCAACTAATAATATTATTTGACAACAAAATCAAAAAGGTTTGTCCATTTTAAAAGCGAGATTGTTACATTCTTTTTATATAATTAGATCAGGACTTTCGATTATAGTCCTCAAGTTTGAAAGTCAAATTTACCTCGAATTTCACTCGATTTATGCAAAATTACGAATAATTCTCTGCTTTTGATTGAAACATACATATATTGTCCAGTTATTTGAAGTAAGAAAAATGTAAGGAAATAATTACAGACTAAGCTAATACGAGCAAAACCGATTGCATATTTTTCACTTACAAATGTTGGTGAAATATGTCATTATAAATATAAATAAAAATTGCTCCAAATTTATTCACGGCGGCGTCTCGATTTGGCCAAGAGACAGCAGGCTTGACATTGCACATATTCAAATATGCTCTGATTGGAAAACCAACCGTCAAGGGTATTAATAATTTCAGACAAAGACTGAAGTAATATTTACAAAACACGTATAGCTCACCAAATTGAGACTTGATACCGGTGGAATTTTATTGAGAGTATTATATTGAATTACAGTATTTGTATTTCATGAATTTAGCTTCTAAATGTTGATGTACTCTATTATTCATGTTAATAATTGAAGTTTTGCATTAATTAACTGGACCGCCCACGCTGTATACAGTTGCGGCTCCAATGATTTGGCAAGATAATTTCTTGTGTTTTCATTACTAGAAATATTTTCGTGTATTATTATGAAAAATTAATTTATTCACTGACAACTATGTGCTTATTATTAGATCAACTCTTGATTCGTGTTCTGTTGACGACTACTTACTCAAACATACACTGTAATTGAACAATTATGCTCATAACTAATTTTGTTGCAGCAACATGTAAAATTAATGTCTATATTTTTTTCTAGGCTAATATTTCTATCGCTACTATTCATAAAATATTGCAGGCTTTATGGTAAGAGTTAGGAATTGAATTAGATTTTGTTTAAATTTGTAATAGCATTTCCATTTTGTTTTAATGAATTAAAGTATGTCCAATAAGCTTAGAAAGTGTATATTTAGCATTTGTCCCGGTCAGTAAGCAACTGATAACCTACTAGTGTCGTACAGTAGCCGAAAGTAATGTTTAGTAAAGTTATATCATCTACTTCTCTTAAAAACTAGATAATTTCATTTAAACGTTAGGCAATAAAAATAATTATTGATTATTTTATTTGACAAAATTTCATCTTTAATTATCAGTCGTGATGCCAGGGGGATCTTCAGATTCTCTAAGCGCCCCTGCAAATAATGTAGGCACCCCCTGCAAATACTGTAGGCGCCCCCTGCAGATACTGTATGCGCCCCCTGCAAATACTGTAGGCGCCCCCTGCAGATACTGTAGGCGCCCCCTGCAAATACTGTAGGCGCCCCCTGCAGATACTGTATGCGCCCCCTGCAGATACTGTAGGCGCCCCCTGCAGATACTGTAGGCGCCCCCTGCAGATACTGTAGGTGTCCCCTGCAGATACTGTAAGCGCCCCTAAAATGCTAGCCCCCCAACTGAATTTAGAGGCTGGCATCGCCACTGTAATAATGAAGATTCGGCCAGCGCCCCTAGCTGTTTCAAAGTTTCAAGATCATTAGTTGCTGAGTTGCCGAGATAAAGCTCTTTGAATCGCGTGTCTTTCATTCCACGTAAAGCTAGATCATAAATTTCTGTCGTAGGAACTTATGCTGACCTATATGGGACGAATTTGAACTGTCCAATAGTATACTGGGAATTATTACTAAGCTCTGATTAGCGAGGGAGGCTATTTATAATGCTCATTGATTTTTGTCACTGGCAGGTCCTGGTCTGGTCTTTGTGGCCTATCCTGCTGCTGTTGCCATGCTGAGCGGATCATCTTTCTGGGCGATCCTCTTCTTTCTTATGCTGATAACTCTTGGACTTGATAGTACTGTAAGTCATTCTTCTGTTTTTTTATAATTCTTTCACTTTACTTATTTCAATTCTACTTCAATTTTCTTTTCTTTTATTCTTTTCTATCTTGTTGTTTGTTCTATTTTTGGATTAATACGATTGAATCAGTGTAAACGGATATTACGAGACTGTTGCCAAGGCTTGCAAATATTTAAACAATAATTATTTACATGGGAAATTGAATTACAATATATCATTAGCGGAATGAAGAATACATTTCAGTACTTTGGCATAATATGAAAATAATTGTTTATTGTATTCTATTGATTAAAACGAGAAATAGTAAAGATATTCAAATTAATCCATATTTATTTACAAAAGTTAAATCAAAGAAGTTTCATTCACGTTTCACATTTTACTTTAATTGTTTTGTACGTTTTGTTCTTAATCTAAATTTCTTAATTCTTATTCCCATTCTGTGAAAAAATCAATATATATTTACATTAAATTTAAAATGAAAATGAAAATATATACTTATTTACATACAAAGAAAATTAATTAGTTCATTTTTAGATTTTTATTGCATTCATATTGTTTTGAATTTTTCTGTACTTGAATTTCTAGTTGTAATAAATTGTCATTAACTCATTGTATATCTACGAATATCTACATACGAGAGGTCCATTTCAGTTTGGCGGCCTAGAAGCCATTTTAACTGGCATACTGGATGAATGGCCGGTCCTCAAAAAGCGTCGAGAGCTTGTGGTTCTGTGCCTCATTATCGTTTGCTACCTGTTAGCGCTGCCCACAACTACTGAAGTACGTAGAACATCTTGCAATTATACATACTATATAATTTATACTACTCGTTTAAAATAAAAAGTAGTATTATACGTAAACTATATTTACAGAAAGTAAAGACATATTAAAATTATTTTTGTATCATAAATAAATGTGTTGTACTACTTATATATACATATTAAACCCATAGTTACTTTAGTTATATTTTAATCATTTTATACATTTTTAGGGCGGATATTTCGTATTGAACTGGATTGACCAACACGGGGCACCAATTTCGATTCTTTTCATTGTCTTCTGTGAATGTATCGCCATTTGCTGGTTTTACGGTAAGCTTTTGTGGAAATGAAGCGTCCATCTATTCTTCATGTAACTACCCATGACCCCACTTAATGATGAAAAGCTCAGTATTATATATTGACAGATCATATATAGGAACTATATATTACATAGTTTGTCACTTTAGGCTACAATATATTTAATTTCAGTTACATTCCAAGTAGGTTTATCGACTTTTTTCTCCTACATTAAACGAAGCGGTAGCAAATATAAGTTCACGTACAATACTTGTAGATATTAGTTTTAATATCAATGATTATCATAGAAATATATTTATAATTTTTAGTTGGTGTTGTGTGCGTAGACGTACTTACAATATTAATTTTATTCAATAATAATAATATGAGTTATACTCAATCTTGTGGATTTTATTGATACCATTTTAGTGTATACGCTTGAATATGGAAATGTAAACATTTCATCAAAATAAGCACCTCTATCTTTATTCGTATCAACGTTTTATGATGGCATGTTATAGCTTTCATACTAATTTGTAGTTTTATTGTCAGTAATAGGCGAAATAATTTCGTAACATATTGCTAGATAAGACTGTTGTACTACTTTTAATTGATGAAAAATTCCGGAGATTCTTCTAAAAAAATCAATTTTATGTGAATTTTCCGAGAAAATGTCAATATCACTAAAGCTAAGAACAAGAGTGTCAACGATTAGCTTGTCTATGATATTGCTGATACCTAAATTGTATGTTGTACCTACTTACAACCATTGCAGAAATTGATATAAAAAGAGCGTCACCATAGAGTAATAATACTAGTGTTTACTAGAAATTATAGTGTTTACCTAATCTATGGGCGCCACTATTTAATCGTGACAATGCTAGCTGTTGATGAAGAAAAAGAAAAGAAAATTGGTTCAACTTTTGTTTTAATGTAGGCTAATCAAGAGTTCTTGTTTATGCATTAATTGTGTAAAACAATTAATTAAATCCTTCGATTATGATTTTACTAGCGCTGTATTACTTAGCTAACTATAATATGAAACAAATTGATGTCTGTATATACCAGTCTAGACGTTTACACATTTAATTGTCTAGACGTCTAGCAGCTTACACATTTTTAAGTGTGAATTCATTTTGGCAATTTGTGTAATGACCTGTGTATGCAACGGCAAGTATTATAATCATAGAAATTAATCAATATGTAAAGTAAAACAAATATCTTTGATTATAACATAAAATTCATAGGTAGCGCTTTTCATATATAGGTAGGATATTTTGAATCAATGGCTGAAAAACGTGATTTTAACATTATTTTAAGATTCACTCTTTGAGCGCGTTTCATTGGTCACTTATCGATATCATATCAATAGATATATCAGATATAAGTATCGGGGTGAATATAATCTATCAAAAATTATTGCACTGAACAGTCGTTTTTAGACTGGAAAATTCTTCGCAAGCTGTCTTTTAAAAATTAAAGTTAAACATTTTTTTTAATATATTAAAATATCGAGAAAATTTATGGTGACATATCAAATTTAGACTTCAATCAAACTGCACATATTTTATATTAAAAAAATTCGACAATACTTATATAAATTTAAAAATGTTTTCTTTTTTACATAAAGGCAAAATGCATAATTTGATTTTGGTGGGTGGGTGTATTTTCATGTCTGTACTTTTGAAGTTCCAAGTCTTTTAGTTTGCTTTACTAAAGAGAAGTTTCCTTTTCATTGATCGATTTCAACTTTAGCGTAAATTCGAGTAACTCTGTGCTGTGCTAACGTAACTCAAATTTCGAATACCTATGTTACTCGAAATTAAAATCAGCATTTGAGTAAATTTTACGCCCACCCAGTCCCCTTAACTGAATAATTACTTTTGATAGTAATTAAAACGATATATTTGATATATTAAGCTAATGAAAGAATAATATTATAAAAAAAGTTGTCAAATTCAATTCAGCACCGGAATAACTTTCATAGTTCTGTTTTCCATTAAATATTTGTATTCCCTTTATTACCATAGCTTTTTATGCACCTATATAAACCATTATTTTAAAAATCTAATATTTTTATTTCAATTAGTCTAATATTACATATTATTATTTTAATTCTACAATATTCTTAAGGTATTTGAAATATTTGTTTTGTATCATACTATAAGGCTAAAATTATGACATTTTCCATAGTTTTCTAATAATAATTAATTTAATATAAGCTAAAAATGACAGAAGTGTGTTAGCTCGACCCTTAAAAGAAATGAAATATTCGTTACATGTGTTAGCTCTTTAGTTAATAATATTGGACTTGAGCTAACTACTTTAAACAACTATTACAATAAAAACATTTTGTCTAGAATACTTATAATTGTATAACTTCATTCAATTTAATGTGTTCTCAATTAATTTTATGTATTCATCAATTTATCTTTTGATATTTCTATTAATTAAGACATAAACGTATTATAATGGCATGAATATACTTAATAATTTTTTTAATAATAAACAATGTAGTTATAGCTCAAGTCTAATACTATTAACTAAAGAACTGACACATTTAAGGAATATTTCATTTTTTATGGTTTGAGCAAAAACACTTCTGCTATTTTTGGCTTATTGTATTAATATCACAAATTTTTGTTGAATACATTATTAATAGACTATTTAATGTAGCATTTGATTATATATAATTGTAAAGGTATGTCCAGTCACACAATTTAATCTTTAAATAGAAAACAGTGGTTACTATGCAAAATCTATCCCCCTAGCAATGGTTAGTAGGTAAAAATATAATTTTTTTATCTTCGGGATATTTCCAATATATGTTTAAGCTGTCATAAAAATTGTTTAAAGTTTATTGGGTGTTATTGGGTCTGAAGGATAAGAAGAAGAAGAATTACAAAAAAATCGTTTTTTGCACTTAAATATCTCGGATTCTATAACAGATATAAAAATGAAAATTTGCAAGCTTATTATTTTTCGGCGACGCTAAACAATAAAATTTAAATAATTTCAAAATATGAAATAGTTTTTAAATGGTAGCTGTTTAAAAAAAATGGCCGTTCTTGCTGTATTCTAATATACCTTACTGTACGTAGGTTTCTCGCATGAGCTAACAACCTAACACGTATAGGTTTAAATAATTAAAGATTGTGTAATAAATTGAAGCAAATAATAATATTTTCGTTAAAATGATCAAATTAAAAAATATTTCCAGCTAATTATTTTCAAGTATGTATAACCGAGAATTTAGTTCTAAACAGAAAATAGAAGTTTAAAATAAGTGTTTAAAATTTTAATAATTTCTAAAATATTGCATTTCAAAAACTATTTTGCGCTAATTCAATACTATAAATGAGTCATTCCCAGTTCATTTATCAAATGATCCAATGATAGTAACATTGATAAAGGATCAGTATACCATCTATAAACCCTTAGATTTTAGAAATTAATTATTTTATTTTATAAAAAGAAATTAGATAAACAATTAAACAATATTTGTGGATATAAATTAAAGTTGTTATTTATATACGGAACAATGTATGCAATCACACATGCATACAAATAATATACATCAAATAAAAATAATCATGTATGACAAAATAATACAAGCTTGCAATGTTGGCTGCATGGCTGAAATAATTATTTGTTTTATACAAAATTAGTTCAATTCAACCCAAAGATGACCTTCTCTTTATTCAATATAATATATTATAGTTGAACTTGGGAAGATCATATAAGAAGATTTTGCGATTTATTTGAATATGCAAAGCAGTCTCATTTATCATTGTGGGTAATATCCTTTTTAGTTTCTTTATTAAAATAGATTTAGTATGAAAACTCACTGGAAAGCTTCTTAGGAATAGCTTAATTAGAAGGCTTGTTAGGAATGGGTTTCTCAGATGGTTCATTAGAAATGGACTTCTTAGATGGTTCATTAGAAATAAACTTCTTAAATGGTTCATCAGGAATGGGTTTCTTAGATGGTTCATTAGAAATGGACTTCTTAAATGGTTCATTAGAAATGGACTTCTTAAATGGTTCATCAGAAATGGGTTTCTCAGATGGTTCATTAGAAATGGACTTCTTAGATGGTTCATTAGAAATGGACTTCTTAAATGGTACATCAGGAATTGGTTTCTTAGATGGTTCATTAGAAATGGACTTCTTAAATGGTTCATTAGAAATGGACTTCTTAGATGGTTCATTAGGAATGGGCTTCTTAGATGGTTCATTAGGAATGGGCTTCTTAGATGGTTCATCAGGAATAGGCTTCTTAGATGGTTCATTAGGAATGGGTTCTTTCGATGGTTTATTAGGAATAGGCTCTTTCGATGGTTCATTGGGACAGGGTTGCTTAGATAATTCATTGGGATCATGTTCCTTAGACTGTTCTTCTTTGAGATCGTGTATTTTAGATATTTCGTTGGAATCGTTATTCTTAAATAGTTGACAATCAGAATTCTCAAAATAGAGTCCCAAAGAATGCTCATCAGAATTGCTCCATTCCATAGGACTGAGAGAACCCGTGGATTTTTTCATACTTGTTTCCTTCTGTTGTTTCTGATTCTGACAGAGCATTGAGAGGATGCCCCTCTGAAAAAGGGGCATAAAATAGTAAAAGCTGGATGACAGTGCCACATTGAAGCCATAGAGAATAACACTCGTAGTTTGACTGCTATTAATGTCAAATCTCATGGTGATTGTCTTTCTTGCATGAGAATGTAAGATTAAGTACGTTGTATCTTGATATACATTTGGAATAATAACGAAACAAAACGCCGAAATTAAGTTGCATGTAAGTGTTATAGCTATTCTCATGTTAGCCTTTTTTGCCTCTAAGTTTAAATCGTCCAAATTTGCATTTTGAGTAATAAGTACCGATTTTCGCTTTAAGTGAGCAATTTCTATTCTTTTGCGAATTCGTAGTAGTTCTATAAGAAGAGCAGTTATAAAGCCAATCGAAAAAAATGATGGTATATACATTCGAAACAGTCTCTCAAACATATAAAATATGATAGCTAAAGCTTGTGTGTTTTCTTCTCTGGAAAGGATAACTGAGAGGAGGTCAGCTAAGCCACAAATAAACGATATTATAATAATGCAAATTATGCTCACATTAGCACGTTTAATTGAGACCCAGTCATGAAAGTTTAGGGTTTGACATAGTAAAAAATATCTTTCCATGATAATCATGAGCACCAAATTCAATGAACTGGTATTAAACACAGCATAAACTGCTCGTAAAACGATCAACATTTCTGACAAAAGATAGCTGGGTAATTTGTCATACTTGTTAGTTGAATTTTCTAAATCTATAATAATATAGCAAAAACATAAAATGCCATTCATCAAATCCGACATAATCAAAACAATAAAGGCCCATTCGGATGTAGGAGACAAGTATTTTCTTACAGGTGATTCGAGATGTTTTCCGTAAAACAAAACTGTTAAATTTAGGCCGTTTATAACTATCGCAAAAAACGCGACTGTAATTGCTATACCATAGACAAAAAAATCAAGCTTTCGCCATGGGTCTGTCTTGTAGATGCTTAATGTACTATTTTCCATAATGAAAACTTTAATATTATGATTAACTGTCGCAGTCAATCTATTTTTGTTCCGTGCACCATGTCAATAAATTTTCATTTACAATGTACATCTGTTTACATCAAAGTATTTCAAATTGTATTAAACGTTTATTTATTTCAATATATACAAATTTGCGAATGTCGAATTTTAGTAATATGATATTATTTTTCCTAGACAATTTTAAAGCTATAAAATCCTTAATCGATTTAATAAAGTTTAAATTTGTGGTCGTTTACAAATATTTAATAGTATAATCCATAGTATAATCCATAGAGTAATACATAGGTAATTGACTCTTATTGATTTCATATGCATTGCGTTGTAAATCTTCGTCATTATAAAATCGTTTTATTTTAATGAATTTT
>JAYRBW010153598.1:0-14136 GCA_036023295.1 Invenusta paracnida | reverse complement strand
TGGTTCTAGTGTATGTACGTTCTCTCAGGCAGGGATCGTTCATGATGTACCTCGATGCTCTGACAGAGCTGGTCCCCTGGTTCCACACACTGGATCACACTCACTATGCTTGGTGAATACCAGTGCACCTGAAGGACATGGCTGAACTCACCACCAAACACCCAGATGTAGCCAGGAAATTCAGGGAAGGCCACTTCACCGTTCAGAAAACACAGAGAGTGTTTTTTTCAATCCCGATTGACCAGGTACATGAGCAGAATAATGCCTGCATCAAAGGAGACGGTGGAGCAGTTGGCCTCTCTGACAACCCTAGTGCCCTACGTCGCTGGATGGTTGCGGGATCAGAAGTTGCCAGGGTGATCGCAGAATTCCATGATCTGAACCAACACTCGAGACGGCAGACAGCAGACACACGTCATCATGATCAGACGCCAAGTGTACAGGCCTCATTTGTGAAAGATTTTCTCTCTCTCGTCGGTGTCATACAGGAGATGGGCAACCCATTCGAGGAGGAGAGTCAGAATTTACTCAAACTGGATACAAAGGAGATTGCAGGTCCTGCTGCCTTGGAGACCGTGATGAATATCAAGAGGATTGGCCAAGAGCAGTTTGAGGCTTTCGCCAGAGAGTGTCTGTTGGACAGAACAAATGCATTGGACAACCCCATTCCTCGTAATAACCTGAAGGTGTTCACCACTTCCACTCCAAGAAGCCAGAGCAAAGATCAGCAACAGCTCGCCTCCGTCAAGAATGACCGTGGAATCTTCGTACGCATGTACATTGGCTGCCAGACGAGGAATGGAAACCTTGAGGAGTTCTTTCGTCACGAGAATCAAGTATGTTCTCCTGCACTGTCTGCTGGTGGAAGCATCTTCACTGGTACCAAGAATGATCTCCTCACATGCTTGGAAGAAGTCTCCGATGCAAAGACAGAGACTCCTGTAACGACCTGTATTGTACTTGATGGAGCAGCCATCGTCCAGATGCTGAAGCCAGCTGCATCAAGGACCTTTGAAGATTATGCACAACACATCTTCATCCCATATATCTCCACGAAGCTGGAAACAGTGTCACGCCTAGATCTGGTCTGGGATATTTTCCTTACTGATTCACTGAAAGGTAGTACACATGCAAAGTGGGGACAAGGCGTGCAGAGGCGTGTGTTGGCTGCCACAGCCATACCAGGAAATTGGCAGTACTTCCTATGAGCGGACAGCAACAAGATGTAGCTGTTCAGGTTCCTCTCAGCAGCTGTCATGGAATGGTTTGACCAGGAGGACAAGCAACTTGTCATTACTGATGGAGAGGCAGTGCTCAGCAAACTAGTACTGCAAGATTTGACCTCACTCGCCCCATGTAACCACGAAGAAGCTGACACTCGGATATTAATGCATGCATCTCATGCAGCCCAGCATGGACACCATGCAATACTCATCCAGACTGTAGACACCGATGTTGTGGTGCTGGCATTGTCCTGGCACAGGAGTTGCAACCAGAAGACAAACTGTGGCTGGCATTCAGAACAGGCAATAGTTTCCGATACCTAGCAGCACACGAAATATCAGATGGATTGGGACGAGAGAAGGCTCATGCACTGCCAATGTTCCACACTCTAACTGGATGCGACATTGTGTCTAGTTTTGCTAGATGTGACAAGAAGACTGCATGGGCAATCTGGACGTACTGCCAGAACTCACTGAGGCGCTGCTGCTGCTGTCCTCTACATCGCGTGACATACCAGACGATGCTATGTGCATCATCGAGAGCTTCGTCATCCTGTTGTATGCTCGAACCAGCAAATGCACAGACATTGACAAGGCCAGGAGGAAACTCTTCGGAAGGAAGAATAATGTGCAGCTCATCCCTCCAATGAAGGCAGCTCTGGAGGAACATGTCAAGAGGGCAGTGTATCAAGGTGGACATGTGTAGGGTCAGATACTGCTGCCAGCACCAGAGCTCCCTCCACCAACCAACTGGGGTTGGTCACGACTCGAGAAGGACAGTACACACCATACTGGACCTTACACACCTTACAGCTGCATTGAGCTGGTTTCTTGCAAGTGCAAAAAAGGGTGTGTGAGACGCTGCAAGTGCAAAAAGGCTGCCCTTCAGTGCCCCTCTGTGACTGTGAAGGGGACTGCACATTACGTTGAGTCCACAACATACATGTACTCTACATTTTTTTGTTTTTGTTTTAGCAAATGTAGGCCAATAATTGACAATACCAAGTTTAAATTGGTACCATTGGATTTCTTGCCTCCAAAAACATACATTTAGATATCAGAATATAGTAAATAGCTGCATTATGTCCATAGATAAAAGCAAACAAAGATTTCAAGCGGCGGCCATTTTGAAATCCAATATGACGGACCTAAGGAGAGAATTTCAAGTGGCCCAACATCTTAAAATATTCGCAACATATTAATGTATACTTATGCCAAATTTGGTGCTTGTATCATAAAATGCACTAAAGGTTTGCTATGCTGCCCCACTATAACGTAAAATAATGGTTGTTAAATAATATTACAATACAATATTCATTTCTACTGGCTATTAATGCTAATTTTTAACAAACCAAATATCATTTTTATAAAGCGTATAAAATTGGCATAATATCAATATTTTCAGCAATGCTTTTGAAAAAAAATGTATGATTATAAGATGCATTTTATTACTGCTAATAATTTAAAAACACTATCGATATTTAAACTGTTAAATTGAGTTCTGAAGATTATTCAAATCAAATCATACGCAATGACATTATATTAGAAATATACATATATCTTAAGTTACAAACTCGAGAATAATTCTATAACATAAAATGGAACTAAATATACTTATGTTTAAATTATATAACAATCACTGCATTATACATGGTAAATTGGGCAACCAAAGAAATAATCATTATAGAGTTAAGCGAATCATTAGCAACCATAATTACAATACTTGTAAAATGCGGGGAAAATAAAGCATTATTATATAATATGAAAATGATCTAACATAAATGTTTGGCGTTTTTGTAATCAAGTTAGTCTGTTACATCATTATGGTTTTACTTACTCGGTAAGGAATGCACTCCATAACCGAATCAATAAAAAATTCAAATACTACACAGAATGTTACGAATATTTTACAACATACATTATATACAACACGTACAAAGTAGCTAGGGTTCCATTCGAATAGCCCCATCTAATCGTATAACTTCTCCATTGAGCATAGGGTTGCAAACAATACATTCAGCAATATGCGCATATTCATCGGGAAAACCAAGTCGTTTTGGAAAAGGAACAGTGGAAGCAAGATGCTGTTTGACTTTATCTGGAAGGTTATCCAATAGCGGAGTCTGGAAAAGTCCTGTAGTGGATAAATAATGGCAATTGTGTATAAATTAACATTTTTAGCCATTAGTGATAGTAAGCATATTATACATTTAATAATAATGACAGATTGTAAATAGCATACACAAAGGAAATAGTATAACATTGCACAATAATATTAACAGCACGCTCACTAATTCAAAGATTAAAAAAATTATGATTTTATTGCGTAGACCGCGCTACAATATTTAAAACTGTAGGTGGGGAGAACTTTGCCATAGGGATCCGCTAATTTAAAAATGTCAAAAAAGTATGTACTTTTAAAATACTGTGAAACACATGCTTGCCTATAAGTATAATACCTATTTATAAAATCAATGCAGAAGTATTCACTGATTAAAATTAGTTAATTTTTTAGAGCTACAGAACTTCATATTAGCGAGACACAACAAAAAAATATAAGCTAACATGATACAATTTAATCAGGACAGGTGAGATTATAATGTAAAATTTCCTAAGGGCTTTGGTAAGGAAAACTATTTTTAAGTGAATAAGTATCGCGTTTTAAAAGCCATCTACTATCTGTCAAATGTAATAGAATACCGTTTTTGCCACATATAATCAACCATCACAAAATTGTCTTAAAAAGAGATTAGTTACATTTTATAGAGCTTTTCTATATACTAAGTCATGAATAGGGGCCCTTGATTCACTTAGAAGAGTCTTAGATAAAGATAATAATTTGGTAATATACTCTAAGATTTCATAATCAATACGTGTTCACTGAATTTATAAGCATATAATACGATTTAAGTGTTAAGTTTAATACCATTATTTAAATAAATTCAAACGATTAATACGTAAACAAAATTAGCAAGCTTTAGAAGTAATACTCGAAAAGAAACATACCCGGAGCTATGGTAACAACACGAATGCCGATGACAGAAAGATCTCGAGCAATGGGTAGAGTCATACCGACAATTGCCCCCTTACTGGCAGCATAAGCACACTGACCAATTTGACCATCATAAGCAGCAACACTGGCTGTGTTGATAATAACTCCTCGCTGGTTGTCTTCGTTGGCGGCATTTTCTACCATAAGTGCACAACTGAGTCGTATCACATTGAAGGTACCTATTGTATTAACCTAAGAGAACCAAAATGAGTAAATAAATTAAGTTTTATAAAATAATATATTCTTCTATATTTGTGGATGATTAAAAAGTTACAATCACTGCATAATACTATCACATAATACATGTATGCCAAGCAACATGTACATAATATCTAACACCCTGTGCATAAAAAAACAATAACGAACTAGGTACAAATTGATCTTTATAACTTCATATGTTTAATTTATATGTTAAATTATTGTTAATGCATAAAATAATGTAATTCTAAGTCCTTGAGAGCATTATATCTACTTGGTACAGACAAATACATCAATTAAATTTCAAAACTCACTAAAATCCAAATCATTTTATTATGCCGATTTCTATTAACTGTTCATATGAATTTAAAGTAATATAATTTATAAAGGATAAATAGCCTTTCCCTTTTAAATTTCTTTTGATGTGTAATTGAAGATGCAATCAAATAAAGTATTTTCTGCTCCACTCTAAAAGTAACTTTCAGCACTATATTTTAATTCGTTAATATTTTCAAAAAGCATGAAAAAATCAGTAAATTCTCGAGTATTCTAAATTAAGTTTCGATCAATTAGTCAATCACACATTAACTGCTTCATACATCAATTATTTACAGAATACGTTTTTTATTTTGTTAAGTTCAAAAATTTAGTACTTTAAATAAATTCTGTATAAGTGTAACATAACCAGTAATAATTAGCATACCTTTAAAACCCTTTCGAATGACTCCAAACTGTGTGGTTTGTTCTTTTTTGAATTAAATACCTTCTCTGCAATACCTACACCAGCACAATTCACTAAAATGTCTAATTTTCCGAATTTTTCCTTTACCATATTCAATGCATTTTGGACTTCTGTTTCTGACGTCACCTAAAAACAAAAAATTATATATATAAAAAAAATAAAGTAAAATGTAATCTTTGATTTAAATTATCTACACTGAAAACATTAGTACAAATCTAAGTCAGTTTGCTTCAAAGGCTTTAATCGGGTAATACATAAATATGATATAAATATTCCGGAAGTATTTTTGAAGCATGATACATAAATCAAGTGTGTTTAGTTTTATAATGATGTATGTGAACCACTGAGACAGACATAAAACCCTGACCATCCAATAATAAAATACACTGTTAAAATAATAATAAAATACTGTTAAATAATTATCTATTACGAAAGACTGGCTCCAACAGGTTGACATAAGCCAGAGTTCTGTGCAACGCATTCTGAAGGAAAATGAGTATGTATCACCTTTACAATATTTAATTACACCAAGGATTAGGTGAAGATGGTATTGTATGCTTTGAATTTTGTTCACAAATAATAGAAATGGAACAAAGTGATAATATAGAAGATGCAAACAATATTGCATTTGATCAAGCAATATTTTATATGAATAAACACGTACAGACACAATTTTCATTATTAAAATGACTCAAACCTCCATTGGATGGATGACTCAAAAGTTCAAAATGATCCACAATGACAAGTAACGGCTTGGTGTGAAATTCTTGGTGATTCAAACATTGATCCATTTTATTGCACTGATTGATCGAATATGCACACTTAACTTCATATGTTAAAACGTAAAATTTTAACTCGCATAGCTGCCCTTCAAGATAAACAAACAGTATAGTACACCTGCCCACTACTCAAGGATTGTTAGTGATTACATCAACAAAGAGTTTGCTGATCATTAGATTGGGAGAGCAGAACCTATTCCATGGCCCTTACATTCACCGGAGGTTTAACTCACCTTAATTTTTTCCCGTGGGTTTATACCAAATCAGTGGTGCATAACACTCAACCATCAACTCTCGATGAGCTGAATGCCAACATAACCCACACAATTACAAATGACATGTTACCACACATATGCTACAAAATGTCCAACATGCTTTTTCAATGAGACTTTGCCATTGTGTTGCAACAGAGGGTGAATATCTTGAAAACATTGACTAAGTCTTAGCTAGTCTTTGGCCAAGTCCAAGCCATTAGTGTTGCAGCCGAGGAAACAAGAGTATAAGTTTTGTACAAATATACATTATTCTATCACGTACACCTATATACCTAGCATAGCACTAATAAAAAGTGGGAATCAATTTTTTTGCTAATTTTCTGAGGCGTTACTTTTGGGCAACTCTGTATATAACATAATGACACAAGGCGACTTACGTCCCTATGCTAGTTTTTTGTCAGCGTGCTCCTTAAAATGTTCATGAAATAATGACGGATATCATATTTGAACTAGATATATTGAATAACAATGTTATATGTAACTCTCTCTGTGGGAATAATTAATGAGATATGTATCGATTACTTTTCCTAGCATTAATTATTTAGTTTGCATCGAGATTATCTAGCTTGCCATTAGTTACAACTATGGTAGATAGATAATTATATTTGGTGCCTGTATTAATTATTTTAGATTTAAATCTCTTTGAATTAAAAGAGAACACGTTTTAATTTGCTCATTATGTACTTTAACGATTATAAATATTCAGTATCTACTTTTTTTAATACACCCATCGTTAATAAAATACCAAAACGAACAGCTCCAAATAACACTAAAAGTCGAAGTGCATTTTTGATAAACGGAGCTGCTTTGAAAATCTAGGACACCGTGTCCCAGATCGCTGCCGGCACAGAGTACAGGCATTTTTCTGGATCTAACTTGATCCTGCAGAAATGGAGATGTTGAGAAGGTTCAAACATAGATTTCTTTAGATTGACGGTGAAACCCGCCCAACCCATCCAGGAGAGAAAGCAAATCTGCCGGAGAAGTGACGGTTGACCAATGATTATTATATCATCGATATGCGTCCAGCTTCAGTGGCTTTGGCACGAAGATTCGGAGAGCATCTATCACGAGCACCTGCATGATAGCTGAGGAGGAGGAGAGCCCCATCGGCAGTTTTGTGAATTGGTAGTGGGACTTCCCCATTCTGAAACGAGTTATATGACGAGAGGCCCATGTAACAGCACTGCATAGAAGGCGTTTGCCTCTGGTTTCGACCATTGGGGATGGTAGATCAATCTACAAATAGTCTGGTGACGGAGGTGAGTGAATCAGTTGTTTCGGCGGCGAGAAAGCATGGCAAAGGTTATGATCGCGGAACAATTCAAAGGCGCCTGGCGGGAAGTCCATCAAGGGTGATGTCCGGTTCTGCCAAGACCTTGAGTGCAGAGGGTCCAGCCTTGGAGTGTCGGGGCCTGGCCATTGTTGTTTCCCAACGACATCAAAGTAGAGGTCATTGAGTTGATGTTACCGATCTCAGCCAGAACGAGAATTTGATTAGCCAGAGGTACATGCCAAGGCCTCAGTCCTTCACCTAGAAGGGACTGGGCCATTGAGTTAGTGGCGTTGAGAAAGGAGAGTGTGATCGACGCAGCAGAGTAGAGGCTTGGGGCCAAGGCTACAAAATCTCCTGCGCAGGGCATTAGTAGCAAACGTCATTTGGAGGTCCTCTTTGAAGACTGCCCTATTCGAGGGGGGTAGGCTTTGGTTTCGCCGAATGTTGTGCTTTTCCTTTCCTCCGCCCACCTATCATGGGCCTGGTTGGGGAGAAATGGACGTACTAAAAGGACGGCATCCCAAACATTGCCTGGATTGAAGCCACACCCAGCTGTGCTGCATCTCTCCACCATCTTTGGGCGGTGACTGACTTTGTCCGGAAACGATCCTGGATGATATGTGCTGGATCTTCCACTCTTGGGGGTCTGCATGGAAAGTCCCCAAGATTTGGGTAAGCCCTTCTACTTCCTGCGAGGCAGGTTGTTCTTTTGCTCTCGGATATAAAAATAATCTCTAGCCAAATCTGCATCATAAGGCACAAGATAGTCAACTGCAGGAGGAATGAGGCCCATACGGGGATGAACTAGGGTAGGTCGAGGTTGCAAGACCTCGTCCTGTAATGTGGTTTGCCGAAATAACGGACCAATTTCAGATACCTACAACACCTAAGACGAAAAAATCGGGACGGGATGAGTCGTTCGACACGAGGTCAAATTTGCCACAATAGAGTATAAATCTCTTTATTTGAAAGCAAGCCGCAGGCCTTGCTCAAAGGCATAATACGTGTGCCATATGCCCTTTTCCATGTTATTTTAGACATTAAAATATCTAATATACTATATTTTGTTAAAATCTTGTTTTTATTATATTTATACAAATATTTGCAAGCTAATAATTTTCACACTTAGTCTGAAACTAACGCAAATAATTATTTGATATTAAGAACATACCAAAGTGACGCATGTGCGACTTACGTCAAAAAGATGTGAATGTATTACATAGCATAGTGACGCAAGTACTTTGGACCCCAATAAAAACAAGCATGATTGTTAGAAAACATTATCATAAGTATTATATTTTAGTAGATAAATATAGTTTTTATGTATACTGAAACATTATGAATGGAATATATATTTTTTCTTTGCTTTCTAAGAGATTGAAAATGGTTTCAAACTGTCTCCTGTACAATGGAAAAAAATTGACTTACGTCAGTATATTATGTACCCGACGCAGTGCTATAACGATAATATATAAAGTAAAAATTAATGTTTCATAGACAGTGGGTATGCAGTTATCAACTTACAATCAGATCCCGGATTCCATTGGTATCTTGAGTGACCTGGTCAGCGGTCAATGACTGTCGGATAATCGAAGCCCCTTCTCCACTTTGTTTAACTAATAAATTTCTAATTGGATCCCCCTGTATGAATGGAGATGAAATTTCGTCTGACTAAAATTATAATTACATTAATATGCAATTTTCCTGCATCCTAATAATTTAATAAGCATTTAATAATTAACATATAAAACATACATAAAAAACATGATAATAATCAAGACGAACGTTTCAAGAAAACCAAAACCAAAAATCATATACCTATATTAAATGAAACCTAAACCATCGTTCTGTAGTTGTAGTATATAACGAATAACTGAGATTAAGAAAAGTGGTAATAAAAATATTATAATATAAAATGAAAAGATGGCACGCAGAAGAATCGCAAACATTTACATTGTCACTAGATCGTTTCTGTAATGAATAAAATTGTGATTTTTATTCAGCTCAAATGAAAACCCTACAGGAAATATATTACAATTAAATTTCTCCTACAATTAGAATATATAATCATTTAAAATACGAGTATGCAATAATTATATAAATTAGAAAATTGCTCAATTTATAGTCACATAGAATTTCACAAAAATATTTCTATGTTATGAAAAACAATTTTACAACAATGTTGTGTATAGCATACATACATTTAAATACGATAATATATAAAACAAGATAAACTCTTTCTATGATACTTTACATAAGATATTTTTTATTGTGAACAGTATTTTTCAAACAAATTAATTGAGTTTTAAATCAACTGTGACACAGTATCCGACATCAACGATAAAGCTTAAGCACATAACACGAACGAAACTACGCGGCGTCAAAAATAAATTGCACTCTTAAATGTGTTATAAGTGTGCGAGGAACATTATGTTACAATATGAGAATTAATTACAATCAATTAAGTAGTGTGAATTAAAAAATAGCTGTGTCAGAATCTTTTTCTGTATACATACTTAAAAATTCACATTCACAGCTATCTAAGATACAATTTGTTAAATATCTACATCAGTTTGATTTCAATTGCCAGCATGCGCCATTCTATTTTTACACTAAGCACCATTCCGTCAGCGAGGATTCCCACTAGAACGTAAAAAATACATGAGTTATCATATTCTTGTTGTTTTTATAACTCTATAAAGGCGATATTCACCTGTAGATCACAGCTGATGAGTCCAGGACGTGTGATAAGACGAGGATCGGGCTGCTGAGATGTCCCCTCCGCAAGCACTTGTCGAGTGGACTCAGAGGGAAGCCAGGCCTCGCGGCACCGCTCGGCATCACTGAGTAAATCTCCATCCCGGCCTCCCAATGCTGCTGTTGAACTTACATCCTCCTCTTCTTCAAGGAATCGAACCCGGGACCGTTTCTTTCCACCAGAACTGAATGTTACATGGAATATCTAATGAGATTACATGTGTACTTTCAAATTAATAATAAAAATACACAAACAAAATATAACAACGCTATTTGTTTTCAAACAAGTTTTTACGCTACTATTATTAATTGTTTAAATTCATGAAATTTTGGATTAAAAACTAAAATGAAAGCAGCAAACCGATTGCTTGCGTGTAATTAACTTAGTAATACTCGTAATATAAGTATACGATTATATACAATTTATCTTTGTAAATATATACAATTAACTTTGGGAAGCATCTTAAAATACTATTACAATAATTCTGTAACTGCAATGAATAGTTCTACAATACATGAAATCAATCGTCTGAATAGCATAAATAACGTTTTCTGTAATTTAATACATAACACAAATAGACCAATCTCACCCAGAGGAAACAGTAGAAGCTGTCGTACTAGCCAGTGAAGGGGGTTCACCCTCTGTCACCCCAGTTACAGGCATTCTATCCAGCATCCACTGCACATCCGCCTCACGATTGAGGAAATCTGTCGGTGGTCCCCCAGTGGGTGTAGCAGCCATATCCCCTCCCAACACCTGGTTGCTCTGACAACTGGAAGCAGGAATCTGCTGCACCAAACTCACATCCGAGGACTCTGATGTGAGACTGATGGTGCGATGCCGGATAACACGGACACTTGCGCTGTCATCTATCGGTTCGATTGAAGTCTCTGGCTCCGGTTTTATCGCCTAAGTTGATCCCAAGAATAAATTGTAGAGCAGTGTTGTGGGGTATATTTAAACCTAATATTACATATACACAAAATTACTCAACACATTTTATTAGTTATTCTTTTAATGCTTACATACGTAGTACAAAGATATAAGTTAAAAATGAAACTTCCATTAAAATTCAAAGGGTCTTCTCCAGACTTTTTGCTTGTAAATTAGGACATCAGCAAATATAGCATCATGTATTATACATGTAACTATTTTAATATTTCTATAAACTTATATATAATCAATATGCATGTACGCGTAAAGCTTTCCCTGAATAAAAAAAACCATATACAAGGGAGTTAAAAATGTGTCCCTATATACTAACTGCAACAATGCGTTACGACATACGGAGAAAATTATTTGAACCATAATATTACCATGAAGTAATTTAAAATGAGAAAATACTTTATTTCAATTGATATATTTCTATCAACAGATATAGTTTGATAAAAAAATAAATAACAAATACATTATCTAAGCATGAAATAAATGTAATTTGATAGAAATATCAATTTTCTACTGAAATGGTTGAAAAATAATATGTAACACATGAAATTTATAACCATCACAAAAAAAACCAAGCTTTAACATTATAAAAACCCTATTAAATTTTAAAATTACTAAATTTATTTAATGTCACCTTTATCTGCTCCTCTAAAGGGGGTGAAGCTGGTGTGGCGGGTTTTTCAATAGAAGCAAAAAAATCATCATCATTGGCAGAATTATTAAAGTAGCTACTCAAGTCACTAGGACGAGCAGGAACGGGGTCGTCCACATCGAATGTATCATCAATGAGATCCGATTTCACTGGAATACCCACCAGCGATGACACTTCATTATCGATAATATCAGACTTAATGATGGATTCACTTTCAATGTCACTCGCATCATTTACTGAAATAATAAATAGGTTATAAGAATCGATTAATTTAATTGAATTAAATATACCTGTAAACTAAAGTCATTTCAGTAAGCTGCTAATATTTAAAAAAATTCTAACTGATGTTTTAACACTTTTTTTAATGCTCTGCATTCATTACTAAAATACGCTTTTTATTTTATAGTAGTAGGAATAAATAGCACATTAGAATAAGATTGATTTACATGAGCAATGACATATAAAACCATATACATACTTGATATAAAATCATAAACTATTAATCATTCGATATAACAATATTTTCATAATCATGGCGATTTTCTAACCTTCAAAATAGTATACATTTCTTAACATAGTTAATAAGCAAAAAAGATGCAGAACATATGAAAACATTAAATATAATAATCAAAACTAATTTAAACTAAATATGCTTTTATAATTGTATAATGTAGGTTTCATGCATACTAAAATGAAAATTAAATCGTAATTAAATTTAAAAATATAAGATATATACTCACAAATGTGTGAACTGTCTGCTGAAACAACTTTTTCTAGCTCAGCCAATAAGTCATCTGTATGATCCACCATAATATTGTCTTTCTGAAAGGTTAACAGTAGTACACAGTCATCAAATCAGTTTATAGTGTGGACTGGCTCAGATGTCGATTTTTGTATAAATTATGTATACAAATTATTACAGAAATTATAAATACTGATATTATTTTGAAATAAAATTATAGAGAATATACTTTAAATTTTATAGCTTTAACATACATTAATCAAGCTACTAATGTCAAATGATCTAAGTCCTGGGGCCGATTGCATAAAACATTAATAGCAATTAAATCAATCGGATTGCATAAAATTAAAACAACTATTGATTTAATAGAACTTATTAAAATAATAGTACTATTGAGTAATAGTTAATTTTAGTTGTATAAAACACAAATAAATTCTAATAGCTATTTATTTAATAGGGAATAGCAAAATATTTTAATAGTTTCAAATTACTTTTAAAATGTCAAGTGATAGCGATTCTGACAATGATGAAAGACAACCAAGAACTAGAGACTAATACACTTTAGGAGTACACTTACTATATTACTATAATTATACTTATTTTTAATAGTCCTAGTATTTCATTTTATTTATGTTTTTAATCAAAATTAATTCTAAAATAACTATCTTAAATCATGCGAACAATACATTGCCTTTGGCTGATGTATTTTCTCTGGACTGTTTTGACCCTTTGGCTAACTCCACAACTAAAATTTATTGTTTATATTGGCTTTTGATGAAATTGGTAAATGGGTAAAAAAACTGTGAAAATGGGTAATCAAACAAGATTTTTGCAATCAAAGCTCACAGCTTTGGATTTCTTGTTTCCACATACCGTTTAGACAGTGTTTCTTTATAATGGCGGATTGCCTTTTCGTGACTGAACAACAACAATGACATCTATGGTAGAAACATTTTTTTGTATGTCTTTATATAGAAATCCGTCCTGGACATTCAACAGATTCCACATTCGGAATAATTATTTTCTTCTAGAAGTGACTAACAAAGAGACTAACAAAATTAAAAATAGAACAGAAACACATGTTCTAAACACATTGCACTAGCTCAAAATACTGATAGAGTGCCTAGACAATCATTTGCCTAATGTAACATACAATTTATTTTAAATAAAATTACAAATTACATCAGAGGCCTGAGAATACTAAATTGACGAATTATTCTCTTGTTCACTGAAATTTATATATATTTTAAATAATTTACCAGTGACCAGTGACCAGGGGCCTGTAACACCAACTTATGTGTTAATAGCAAATAAAATTTAGGAGCTAATCACTTATAAATATCTGTTCTCATAATTTCAGTAACACGATACACTCCTAAATATATGCGGATAATTTTATGAGCAGTTAAATGCTATTAATAGAAGTTGTCAACTTGCATATAATTTTCTTCTAAAAGTTTGTTTGACGCCTACCTTGCTAAGATTCCCTTTGTC
>JAYRBW010153576.1:0-14137 GCA_036023295.1 Invenusta paracnida | reverse complement strand
AGTCATTAATGCTAAGGAGAATAGGCCAAGTCAAGAACAAGAGCGTCAGCAATTAGCTTAATTGAGAGATGCTAACATATCTAGTCATTAATGCTAAGGAGAATAGGCCAAGCCAAGAACAAGAGCGTCAGCAATTAGCTTGAGAGCTGATGCTAACAGATCTAGCCATTAATGCTAAGAAGAATAGGCCAAGCCAGGAACAAGAGCGTCAGCAATTAGCTTGAGAGATGCAAGCAGTTCTAGTCATTAATGCTAAGGAGAATAGGCCAAGTCAAGAACAAGAGCGTCAGCAATTAGCTTAATTGAGAGATGCTAACACATCTAGTCAGTAATACTAAGGAGAATAGGCCAAGCCAAGAACAAGAGCGTCAGCAATTAGCTTGAGATATGCTAGCAGATCTAGTCATTAATGCTAAGGAGAATAGGCAAGAATAAGAGTATCAGCGATTTGCTTGAGAAATGCTAACAGCTCTTATAGTCATTAATGCTAAGGAAAATAGATCGATACTATTTGGCCGGTAATAAATCAGACTAAAGTGCATTTAAAAAACCTCAATTTTAGAATCAATTAAAACAATTTATTGACTATGATATTTTTCAACGAAAGACCACTAGTATGAAAACGTGTTTATATTAGTGGAGACCCTAATTTTCACTGTTAAACAGTCTCATTAGGGGCGCCTCTGCTAAACTTAGAGAATATGTACTATAAACAGCGTGTTGAGAGTTATTACGTCACCAGATGATTAAAGCCAAACAATAGAGATTTCGTAATTAAAAGCTATTGGGTAAATGAGTGTAAAGGCAGGGAGAAACAACAGTGCAGGCAGCACTAAGACAGGAAATCAATAAACTGGCTACTTTTATGTTCAGTATGCTTCCGAGGGATATTCACGACTTTCTAGTCGTGTGAATATATTAGTTAATATTAACAAACCAACAAGTATAAAATAATAAAACAAAAATAGCCAAGGATGTTGAGGAATGTTTAACATATAGTGATAATATTCTGACTTTGAAAATCCAAAGACAATAGAACAACATTAGAGTAGAATTGAAAATTAATAACGAAATTCCATCTATAACAGCCCTTAAATTATAAAAAGATATTCTTGGTTAATAATTATTAATTAATTGAGAATATATGAATAATGTATAGCAACTCTGAAGCTTACCAAACGGATTTCTGCCCACATTCATCATTCCTTTCAAACTGTAACAAATGGGAAAAGATTTCAGAGAACTAACTATTGAAGGTTTTTGAAGAGTTTTAAAGTGGAAATAGAGTAAATTTAACACAATAATTTAATTTGACATTCTTATTAAGAGAAAAAGTAAGATTTACTTTGAACTTGTGGTTTACACGTTGCAAGAGACAGGGAGAGGTATGAGGGTGACGCTAAGACACACCTACCATACTACTACTAACAAATGGCATTAATCACCTGACAAGACCATTGGTTGGTCTGAAGCCTATAAGCCCACAGAAAGAGGCCGGCAGTCGAACACTTCCACCCAGATCGGTGCCGAAGCCGAGAAGGGACCCGTGGGCAGCTACTAAAGCCGCCTCTCCCGAGCTAGATCCCCCAGGTGATCGACGGGGGTTACATGGGTTCAAGGTCGCCCCATCGATTGGGTTGGAGGAGAGAACACTGGAAAGTATTTGGATAAAATAATATCTATTTACTGAAAGTAAATGTGAGAATTATCAAATTACTTGTAGTATAAAAATAAAATCTTTCTATTAACAAAGACATTAAAAACGGCGTTAAGTTATTTCTTCAATAATATTATAACTAGGAAATTCGCCTAAATATAACATACAATGGAAGGGAACTAACTGACCTCAGCATTGTCTGAGGAACGTTGGTCTTGACAAAGGGAATACCTCCAAGATACTTGATAACTTTAACTATAACTGAGTCATCTGCTGACGGAATATCGATGAGTCGTGCCAGACCAACTGCACTGTCATGTCCCTAGAGAAGAGAAGGGGATGAGGAAAAGGAAGAGAAGGAAAGAGGAAGAGAAGGAAAGAGGAAGAGAAGGGAAGAGGAAGAGAAGGGAAGAGGAAGAAAAGAAAAGAAAAGAAAAGAAAAGAAAAGAAAAGAAAAGAAAAGAAAAGAAAAGAAAAGAAAAGAAAAGAAAAGAAAAAACGAAAATAATCATTATGAATAAATTATATAAAACAAAATTATTATAAAAGAAGTGTAAATGAAGCCCACCATTGTCATCTGCGTAGATGATGGTAAGACTCTCCCACATCTCCACATTGGAAATGAAGGCGGAGAGAGCGTTCCCGAAGGATCGGAAGTAGGGATGGACATTGATAGAATAGGTCGCATCAGTCTGTCGACATCCCCATTGTGTCTGCAAATGCGGGATCCCGTATCGATTGCAGACTGACTGGACATGATTCGAAGGGACGGGACTTGTTGGGCCGTAGATGGCCACCAGACCACGTTTGAGGAGTTCGCAAGCTGCGCGAGGAAAGTAAGTGTACCGCGTAAATAGAGTGGCGACATTATTTATAAAAAGAGTAGAGTTGTTCTTAAACCATTAATAAACTATTATTTGCGAATAGCCACTTTTAAATAATTGATTATAACCACATCCTAAACAACTAACAACTAATTCACAATTTAATATTTCGTCTATGACACTTTATTAATATAAAAAATAGTTTATGTCTCTTTTGACACTGAAGTAACTAGACGAACGGTAATTAGAAGCATTATACTGTTTCCTCGTGCTATTGTTCCAACTTATGCATGTAATATATCTGTGTTTTCGTCTTTTTGTATTCTTGTATGGTAATTAGAGTTAGAGTTAGGGTTATTATGTTTGAGTTTTGAATTTGAATTTGGATGAAATATAAAGATAGTTTCCTAGAGTTGGTATGAAGTAATATAATTGATGAAGTGTAAGAAGAAGGATGGTTGAGTTCGTCTCCGAGAATGATGTTGTGAAATTAATTTATGAGTAAGGAATGGAATTAAAAGAATACATAATTACTCTGGTAAGTTGGAACAATGTGCTAGTAAAATTCCTAGTTAAATAATGTGCAAGGAATAAAATAATGGTAAGTTAGCTTATGATGTCTTGTAATTTAATGTCTAGATATATTGTTTTAATATGTTCCTAAATGTGTATCTTTATTGTGTTTTAATACTCGGGTATAATTGCATCATTCATTGTATTAATTGGGTGGAGCCAGAGAATAAGAATCTTAATGCTAGATTTGGTTAATGATATCCATATATGATTAATGTTAACTGATTATATCAATCATTTCATCGTTAGTTTGATAACAATACTATGTAGAATTGGTACATTTATTTAAAAATAGCGCAAAGTATATGTGTACAGGCCCGTAGTCAGGCATGAGGCAACGAGGCAACTGCCTCGGTGCGTCATTTCCTATCTGCACCCCTAAAATCAAACAAGCAAACTATTAAACAGTCAAGGTTAATTGCAGTTATATACCTAACTATAGAGGATTTTTGATTTATAAAAAAATGCACTATATTTAGACGCCTCGTGGACTAGTGTGGAAGATCCAAAATTATTATTATTATCAGTCTTAGTCTTAATAATCAATATGTAATTGTTGCACACATGTAATCAATGATACATGTGTTTTTATAATCTGTCACTGCAATCGATATTAATAGCAGTGAGTCATTCTGATGCCACCAAATACTCGTAGTGTCGCTTAGTGTGTTCATTATGTTCTAATTATATATTTGTATAACATATATTGCGTTTTTAATGTTGTAATTTAGTGTCTTTTTTGCGCCTTTAAATTTTCTTGCCTCGGACAAATTTTTACTCTGGCTACGGGCCTGGTGTGTGTCCAATTTTATTAGCTTATCACATGTCTATATCCACTATAGATTAAGCTTTCCTCATTTGGACAGACATTGTAATTGCGGTAGAATTAGAAATACATTTAGAAATTTATTTTTCCTTTTTTGAAGATTATCATATTCAATTTGAATAAGAAGTGTTACTAAATAAACAAATAAATAGGTACATGATATAGTACAAATCACAGATTGTTTAGATATATGTACATATTGCATCCGTAAGAATTCACATTAAACTATTATATAATTACACGTACGTATTTCATCAAAAATGAATGAAACAGAATATATGTATAGCGTGCACAAAATAGTAAAGCAAAAGAACGATATTTAGGCAAGTGTAATTGTTGGATCTCCTACAAGGCATGGTGTTTCCTGCTTTTTACACACACTTGCTACGTTGTTAACATATGGATGACGGGTGTATCAAGGAACTTAAATAACATACTTAATAAAATCATATTTATAAAGAATCTTAAGGAAAGATACAACTTATGCGAATACTTATAAAGACTAGTAAGAGATGGTCCATCAATGCTCAACTTGTTGTACCAACAGAATTCCAGACGTTCTGTATCAATGAAGTGCCGATAACTGTCGAACACATATCCAGCCGCTACCTGGCACACGTATCCCATTTTGCTGCCATTCTCTCGTACTTCTTTCTCAGTAATGAGAAAATCAGTATACGGGACAGAAACTCCCGTTCCAGTGTCTTTCTGTCTGAAAACTTTTCCAGTGAACGAAACAAGTAGATGGATGAGGAAGAGGAGAGGAGAGCGCTTTTCGATCAACACACTAAATTATATATTGACTTGATGGTGAACATATTTGCGACAGAATGGTCGTATCTCTCTCTCTCTCTCTCCCACTCTGTCTATCTATCTATTGCTTGCAGAATGACCACAGTGTATATCATACTACGTACACATCATCACTTAGTGTTCACTGTCTCAGCTCGGTCATTCCTTGTAAATACTCTCCGGATGGTTGGTCTGTCATGTTTGTGGAACCTGTTCTGTTTGCTAACGAACGTCGAGAGATATTATCGCCGACCAAACATGGAACCATCTGGTTCTAATGGAGGAAAAATTATTTGATCATGCATATTAGAATCAAATAAATTTCATCATGTCCAAATTATGAGTTTACGAATTCTACACGTATAAGAGATCATTATTTAACGATATTAGTGTCCCACTTTCAATTTTATGGAGTAAAGGTTTTCCAAGGTTTTAATCATGGACAGACATATCCCACGCACTTTGAAAGTGCAGTAAATATTAAATAAGTAAATTATCTTTATTAGCGTACTACTTTATGTAAAATTTGTAATAATTTTTGCGTAGGTAAGTTGTAATAATGATACGCGATTATATATACTCTCTTAAATTTAATAATAAATCAATTTAATCAATACAGCTTTTTTGAATATTATTTTTGAATATTTCTCATAAGCCCAAAATTCAAAATGTTGTAATAACAAATATTATAAATAAAGCGCACTATTTAGTTGTGAGCATAGAGTAATAATACCAAGAGAGTTCACTCGGTCAAAAAAGGGTAAATATGCTTCTTTAAATATTCAAAGTTCGCCATTTTATATTCCCACCTATGCGATGGTAATTTACGTCTAAAACAGTATAAAAGATCGAATTTCAAACTGGCAAATGTACATGATATAAAACATTGATATGAAAAGTAAAAATATAGAAATGTGCGCCTGAATTAGAGCTACAATAATATGTAATTTATAAGAGTATAGCTTGAATAATAATAACAGTTTTTCGACAGCGGCAAATAATTAGTTTTGTCTACTATTAACCTGAAGGAATGTAGGCAAAACTAGTTATTTGCCGCTATCGAAAAACTTTTTTATTATTTTAGCTATACTTCTATAAATTACATATTATTATAGCTGACATTCTGATGCACATTTTTGTTGGAGTTTCAAAATGGTGGATTTTACGCTTGAATCAAAAGAGTGAATCTTCTTTACAATCCTTTATTCTTTGGTCATTATAGTGTGGACCAAACATTTATGGTTTTATATGACGGCATTATTACTACTTTGTAGCATGTGTTGTTAAATATAATTATTTTAACTATTTTCGTTTTGATTTAAGTTACTTATTTAAATTTTATTGAAACGGTATTTTTATTTAAAATAAGTAATACTTATAGTATAGTTTATAATACTGCTAAACATTTTTCCTTGGAATAAAGTAGTATGTTACCATAAATCAGGGAGGCAATTTTTAGAGCATTACTTAAATTAAATTCGAAATCTACATGGTCGAATTACCTTGTCTGTAAATATTTATAGATGCATACATTCAAATGCGCTATTAGTGAACTCTCTTGGTATATTATTACTCAATGCTTAAAACTATGTAGCTGAAGGTATTTATTCTATATATGCTGATATCATTTACTATATAGTCTAATATGTTAACATTTTCCACCTATTCAACGAAAGATGAGAGAAGTAAATAGGTACCAAATAACACAAGCTTTACCAAATGCATACCACTACTAACTAATAGTGAGACCTAAAACCCAATTCTTTTGTGAATCAAATACATACGTATTCAAGCGGTTCAGACAGCTGGTGTGGCCAAGTAAATATGTACACACACATGTTGGACTGAACGATGCATTTGCGTCTCGTATGCAGAAGAAAAGACCACTTGTATTAACTACGTGCCTTCTGATTAGATCAAGCTATGGTGACCATCAGTACACAAACAAGTTAGATATAGAGCCAGGCTTGAGACTCCCTCCCGTAAACTTTGAGCAGGTAATGAGTAAATAAATTAGTATACTAATGACTTGAATCTGAATCATCATTAAACTCAAAAGTTAAATGTAGTAAAAATTGTTAAATTCAAACTCTAAGCAACTAAATATCATTTTGGTAATCCATTTTTTAATGACATAAACCATTTTCAGCCTAAATATTTGAATGCATGCCAAGCTTAGCTAAGTTCCCCTTAAACAAATTTATGAGTTCTCATTTGTTTTTCTTTCCTCCTCTACACCTTAAATCACATCAACAAAATAACAACGGGTATGAAATAAAATTCAACTTCCAGAAATTTAGAATAGAACAAAATATGTGTGTATAGATTCGAACAATTATTAATATAGCAATATTAGGGTCTTATATGAAGAATTATATCCTAAACACTAAATATACAACTTAGTAAGTTTTTAAAGCTGGTTAAATAAATGCAACTATTTGGGGTAACAATGTAAAGTATATTGTATTGATAAAGAGCCAAAATATTATAAGTTATCATCGATACACTTAACCTATAACTACCAGTTACTAAATAGCATGCTTTATTTTGGTAATTCTTTATAATCGATAAAGTTTCATATCATATTATTATTCAAAACTCAAATAAATTGTATTTCTTATCATATTAAGAGGCATTTTACAATAGGTATATCTCACGTTTCTTCTTTTACAATGTACTAAAATGTTGAAGTAATTAAGTATTATATGGAAAACTGATTGATTAAGTGCACAGGTAAATATAAATTCACTTACTGGTAGTTTTAAAAGCCAACTACGCAGTATGCCTTCATTTATAATTTAGCACAATTTAATTTAGCCCCAGAGAAACTAAGTAATCTTGTCAATATTATATTGAATGTGGAGCTGGATTAAAATATTGATTAATAGGTACTAAAATATGCTGTGCTTTAAACTCACAGAACTACGACCCGTATTGATTCTGTATGCAGTTTTACACTAAGTTATATTTTAAAAGATTCTCCGATTACACATAAATATTTTAGTAAAATAGACAAATTTCAAATAGACGATTTCAATCAATTTCATTTGATTCAAAGGACAAAAAATAATATTTATCGACAAGAACTATATTATTGAACAAAAAAAGGAACGACCATTAACATAATATAAATTGGAATTAGATAGACATTTGTGATTCACTAATAAAAACAGAAAATCACACAACATTTACCTCATACAGTATAGAATATTGTTTCATAACTAGCTTAATTTGATTTAATTACTAAGAATATTCGACTCAAATTGTCCAAAAAGGGGACCAGTACATCTCCTGCCGCAAATAATATTCAACATTTGGACACAAACGCAGATAACCTAACTAAGAGAGCAAGAGCCATACAATATGGATACACTGAGGAACTGGCAGACTGCAAACACCTCACAACGTTCCTCGATGACTAATAAGTATACTGCACAACATCCATGATACTAGTAGTACAGTAACCAGTACTGAACTTTGATTATATCAGAATGTAGTTCTAATAACTAGCGTCCTGCATGGGCTATGCCTAAATTACTTATTATTGATTATACTGTAGCAATAACTGTACACAGATTCGTCTCCAAATGCATTATAGACAGTCAACTAATGTACACTGTCGGTTAGCTAAATCGTAACCATGGATACCAATTATAATTTGTTCTAATATGCATTTTTTCTTTCAGTTTTGATAATCACTAGAAAGACAGTTCGTTTTAAATAGTTATAATTTCGAAACTTAATGGCTGTCAAGTTTGCACTATTGCTCCGTGAAATTAATCCACCTAGATATAATATTTTGTAATATCTTTAATCTTCTAATATACAGAAATAAAACGGGCCAGGTGATCGAGAACTTGAACTGTACCTATTAGACAATTAATTAATGAACTACAGTTTAATTAGATTATTCTTCAGCGATCTAAAAATATGTTCCTTACAATATCGTTAATAAAACTAGAACAAAGGTCAAAGACCACATGCATTTTGTAAGTGTGTATTATGATCTGATCGAGCATCGAGCATACGGATTCGCGATTAATTATCACTTTAAAATAGAAAGTGCAAACAATAGTATCTAAGTTAACATAAAAGGCTTACATAAATACTTTACAAGAATAGCACGAGCCTTTTGGGCCATGAGAACTCTTAACTTATTAATATTGAAAACTGTTGTGGAAGAAATAAGCAGAGAATTTCGAAATAATAAAACGCCTGCCTGTTTCAACAGATAGTAATCAATACATCAAAACTATATTCAATCGAGAATAGTAAAGAATGAAGAAGAGACCGTCAAAACAGTTATTTGGATGACTTTCTAAACAAGGCTATGTAACTTCCAGTGAAGCGAATAAATGTCATCAAATTATAACAAGATGATGCGTGGGAATAAGGTAGAATTGAAAACGACTTATGGTGTCTGCGAACTACATAAGTACTAAGCAGACTAACTATCGAATCAGTAGAATCCTGATACATACATTGAAATATGTGTGGTAAATTAGTTAAATTGTAGAATATACTGAGTGGAAACGAAATGATCAATCTGGTGAAATCGCCTGGAAAACGGTCGATAACTCCTCATTTAACGCTGATGATTGACTTCATTTATTTTCGATTTCTCTGTATTAAGCAAATACAGGAAGCATATTTACTAGTTAATGGGGTATAGACAAACGGTAAGTGAAATAGTGAAATGATTACTAACTCTCCAACCATTTGAATTCGCTCTAAATCGATGTGTAAGTCTTACCTGTAGTTGTCTCCAACCAAACAACCCCATTCAACGTGATACTTGATCCGGGCTCCAGGGGTCCCAGTAGATCTGGTTGCGTCATCGTTCCCATGGATACAGTATTGACGCCGCAATCCTTCGTTGATATCTTGCACTAAAAGGTAGTGGACGAGGTGCATATATACACGTATATAGTTATTTCAATAATTTTTCAATTTTTATGTCTTTAAAACTGCATAATTAGAAAAACTACTTGACATTCTTCACATAAGACTAATCACAATTTATGAGAATATTTGACTATTTAATACTGCCAAGTAAAGAATCTTAGTTTTAATTACTAAAGCGACGTATTTCTACAGAAGAGAATTAGTATTGATTAATTAATTAGTATTCAGTTGTCACCAACATGTCAAATTCCGAAGGGAAATGTCAAACACGGGAGGGGAGGCCTCTTAGCTTGTTCCTTGCTACACCTCCCCCTCTGTCTCTCTCGGGCTGGTTTCCTTCAGCATACAGCGAGCTCAAAGCGATGTGAGATGGATTAACCAATGAGAATACGAGACAAAAATAGTAGCTTTTCAATGCTAAGGTACTAAACACTAGTCCCAAAATCCTCTATGCACAACGCTATATAATAAGCAACTAGCATTGGAAGGAAAGCAAAGTAGTATAAGGATAGTCAGCTGTATATACTAAAATCTGTCAGCTGATGAAGCATTACACTATATTGAACAAAACGTTGGACTGTATCCGTACTGTAGTAGTGTAGTACCTACGTAATTTTATTGAGTTATGCATTGCGTGCTATTATTGAAACTTAATTAGCGGAAATTAAATTCACAAAATACTTATGTGTATACTCATGGCTATGCATGCCGCTTTGAGCAAGTCATATAAAAGTCAATAATTAAATCCATATTTAATTGATTGCAAAACGAAAAGATTCATAAAAAATATGAGACGGAATGTAGCTACCTACGTAGTTGAGGAACCATTTAATAAACTACGCCAGTAATTTCAGAATATACCTTTAAAATAAAGATAAAAAACAATATAGTATGAATTGGCATTGACAACAAGATAAATTTGTTGATAATTGTTTTAAAGAAATTACAGCGTTCATCGTTAAAATGAATTGCAATGTTTTTCTATAAAAACATCAAAACGAACAAAAAGATGTTATCCATTAAGTAGCTTCTTTGATTCTAATAACATTAATTGTAGTGCCTACTAGTAGTTAGTAGAACTAAAAATCATGGTTACAAACATGATTATATTTTACTGTTAGTTTTTTTTACTACAAATCCAAAGCTAAAATGCAAATAAAAATAGACTTTCAAAAATCACAAATCGTTTCGAAATGAAGGATAAATAGAAGTAAAAATATCATATTGAAGAATATACGATTAAAATTGCAGATTACAATAAATACAAACGAAATTTGTATTACTATAATAACCATTTTTTCTTCAAAGAAAATGTAATTACGTCAACGAAATCTTCTTTGAATAAAATTAGTCTTAGAAAACGTTATAATAAAAGACTGAGGTTTATATCTTGGTCACTCTAACCGCAGTAATCACATTTAACAAATGACAATGTAATACATTACTTACGTCAACTTTCCTCCTTTTGACTGGCATAACAATATCCTCATTTTTGGTAGCAAAGAAGTAGGGATCGGCATTATTAGAGGCCGTTTCTGTCTTACTCGTACGACTAGCTTTGGAACTCTTTTTATGTTTTGTAGAATCAGGGGTTGGCTGGGTTTGGGGACTGTCGACGGAGTTGACAATTTCGTGTTTTACTTCTGACTTGTCATTTCCGCTTTTCCGTTTGATTCTCATCTTCAACTCGGACACATTGTGCAGAGTTCTGGAGGACAGGTTCGAATCCGAATCACACGACTTAATAGACGCTGTCCTAGCCGTATGATTTTGCATGTTAGTTAGCACGGAATCCGGGGGGAAAACTTCCAAAGAACCGTTGGCAGAAATGAATCCGGAAGGCACGAAGGAATAACTCTTGTCGAGAACACTGGATGCTGTCGATGGCTCCGCAGCAGTAATCCACAAACTCACAAAATTGTCAGCGTCGGGACTAGACTTGCTGGCCCTCTTCGATGTATCTGGGTCTACATTTGGAGGTAGCATTGGTCCAGCATAATGGAGAAAAAGCTAGCACAGTAGGATAACTATTACGACACAATAACTAGTATAGTATGGAGGGAATGGATATCGAAGAAAGTCATAAATAAATTGTATTATTATCCATCAATAAACGACGAGGAATGCAAGAAATTGATAGATTCGCTTCACTTTGTTGTGCTAGCAAGCGAATGCTGAAGCATGCGTGTGTTGAACAAAGCTAGCTGCAATATTCAAAGCCATTTTCCAGCATATATTTAGGCTTCTCTGATTGGCGCAGGATCTGAAAGCTCTATTGATTTCTGTCTTCCTGTGTTATAGCGCTGCTCAGCTGTGAAACGCAGCTTGCCATATAAAGCTACATAATATATAGCCTGCTTATAAATATTATAATATGGAGGATGCTTCAAGGATTAGATATTGCTGTTTCTTGTTGTTGTTTCTGAATAAAGTGACATTTAATTTCTCATTACGTATTAAATATTAAGCAGTAGTTAAATTTTGCAACATATTAGTGACATCCCTTTACTGAATACAACTTTAACGATAGAATAATTAATACGCAAACAATATTAATTTTTTTAGCAATACTTTTAAATTTGAATAAAATTATCCGGCGTAATGCTGCAATAGAAAGCATTTAATTGTTAGTCAATATATAGAATAGTTAAATTTAATACCACTGCAGCACTCTTATATAATTTTGAAAATTTACGCAATCGTAAATATAAATTCATTGATTTTAGTTTGAAGATGGAATAACAAATTTACATTTAATAATAACCTATAACGCACAAAAAATCATGACAGCGTATTTGTTTTAGAAATTTAAATAATAATCAAATAGTAGTATAATTTACTAGTAATCAAATATAGCAATAAATGTTAGAGTTAAATATTATATACTTAATTAAAATAATTATTATCATCATGTGTGATTTAGTATAATGGAGCAATTAAATATTATATATATTGCAAAGCAGTGGTGTAACTTAATCCACATAACTAATTATATACGTATAATTACACGTAAAGATGAAAGTTAGAATGTAGAAAATGTCTATATATAAAAATGTCGTGTGTCAATATTTAGAAATTTAGTATCATCTGAATTTTTTCGATGTAGAGTATATATGAATTTGTAGATATATACTTTTTTCGTCTGAAAAATAAGTATTTATTATTTTTTACCTGTGAATGTAGAAACAACACAAGTCCTTTTTGTTAATTGATTAATAATCTAGTTACTTACAATAGATTAATAACAAATAATATTATCTTTGGATTCCCTAAACATATGCCCCAAAAGTAGCTAATACTTCCATTAAACAAATATTGGAACAATGTACATGAGTTTAATATCATTGAGATTAAAAAAAAATACTATTTATGTTAAAATAACAAATGAAACGTAAATTTCATCCATATATAAATAAAAAATGACGTATATAATAAACACATATTTTTACTACTGGTAAGTAGTGACATTTGATAAAATTAATTTAAATGGAAAGAATAATAATTTTTCATTTATTATGCACGACATTAAAAATGTAATGAAAAGTACACGACTTTTCCATACTATTGATTAATATATATTAATTAGACAATGCGGTAGCACCCTTTAAACCAAGAAAAAAGAGAATCAACGATGTAGTTTTAGAGATGCTAGTAACTTTATAGTCATTGCTAAGAAGAATATAAATATAATAAGACAATAATGAAACAAATAATAAGAGCGTCAGCGATTAGCTTGAGAGATGCTAGCAACTCTAGTTCTTAATGCTAAGGAGAATAGGCCTGTCAATGACAACTAATAAATCAGGCCAAAGTGAACTAAAAAGCTCAAATTCGATATCAACGTAATCGTCAAATGCTCGTTAATAAAATGCAGGCTGGCTCTATGTTTTATTTTTAAAGAGGTATCTATAGACAACTTTTTAAAAGGGGTCAGTTTTGATGAAATCGTGTTATTATTCTTACTTTTGTGAACCTTCAATGATTTTTTTTCATAAAATAATTTATTCTTTGTGAATTCGATGTTTGGCCGAATCGCCCGAATTTTTCATCAATAAAAGAAAATTAGTATAGATTAAGTCTCTAACGTAACAATATTTTCCACAAGAATATAATGCTAACTTGACAAGAAAACTACACATTATGCAAAAAGACATACTGATTTAACCAACCTGTATCAATAACTTTGAGGTAACATTGTTAATAGAAAGAAGAAACTCACATATTGTTAATATTTCTATCTCACCGAAAATAGACTATATAACAAATAAATACATAGATCGAATTGAATTAAAAAAAAGTTTACTTATTTGAAATACATTCATTGAATTAATTCATGAATGAAATACATTCATTAAAAATTGACAGTACCATTGATTCAAATTCTAAATAGCATCTTAATAGCTAAAAAAGAAAACATTTCTTATGTTTAAAAAACAACATATCTTACCTGTAAGTTTATAAACATAATTCAACATACAATACAATAACTTGAGCCAGGTTTGATGCATTATATAGTTTACTATATATATACACTACTCAACTAGTTAGGAAACGTATGTT